>CAUDMG010003151.1:2500-12500 GCA_958450375.1 Homarus gammarus | reverse complement strand
GTTGCAGCCTGCGCTCTTGCCTCACCACATAAATCAACTCACACACAGCCATCACCCAGCTCATCATACCACTCACCATCATCTAACCCCTTATACCCCCCAAAAGTCCTATGGCGACGCGGGCAGGCAGAGATGACTACCGGGAGTCTCTAGTCACAACTCTGCACATGGGAGGTGCAGATAAGATCGTCATTTATGCACTAGGATCTAGGCAGCAGTGCAATCCAGTCCTGTCTGTGCAACTGAGCAGCCCTTACGAGGAGCCACTCTGCTCACCTCACATGGGTTGGGGGCTAGAAAATGTGCCCTAAAAATAGCTTGCCTAAAAACCCAACCAGACTGGGCAACCGCACCCAGTAAGGTCATCCTTTTGCAGTCGAAAACACAATCAAAATACAGATCCAATCAAAAACAAACCATACAATTTCTTATGGTCACTGCACGGAATGTCAGGAACCGTCTGGATACTGGCACAAATGTGCGTCCTGAAAGAAGAACTGCCCTTTTGGGAAAAGAGCTGGGTAGGTATGACATCGACATAACAGCCACCAATGAGTCCCGGCTCCCAGATTAGGGCCAAACCATAGAACTGGGTTCTGGCTATACCTTCTTCTGGAAAGGGTAATCCTGCTGCGGAGAGAAACCGCATTTATGGAGTTGGCTTTGCCATCCGCCAACGCCTCCTACACAGGCTAACTGAAATGCCTTTTGGGATCAACGAGTACCTCATGACACTTCGAGTCCCAGTGAATCATTCACGACATGCCTTCTTCATCAGTGCATACGCCCCAACAGTGGATGCAAAGGATGACATCAAGGTGGCCTTTTATGCCGACCTCGACAGAGTGCTAACAATCTATCCCCAGAGAAGACAGTTTTGTGCTCCTTGGCGATCTCAATGCCAGAATTGTCAGAAATGCTAACATTTGGCAGGGAACCATAGGGAGAAATGGACTAGGCAAGTGTAATCCCAATAGCCTACTCCTTCTTAGCAAGTGTGCTGCTCACAGCCTCACTATCACCAATTCCTTGTTTAGGCAGGCCTATTAGTTTAAGGGATCGTGGCAACACCCACGATCTAAACATTGACTACATCATTTTCAGAGAAAGAGATCGCCGAGATGTCCTCATCACCGGTGCCATGAGTGGCTCAGACCACTATGACACTGATTATCGATATGTCAGATCAAAGCTCTCACTTCACGTTGCCCCAAAACGGCGAAGGCAGCATGCCTCCAAAAGAGGTCTTAATACTAAGCATCTGGAGGATCAAGCTTTCAGAGAGCAGCTCGAACATGGGATCATAAACAACCCAACTGCCAACAACTTGAATCCCATTACCCAGTGGGATACTCTTAATACTGTTATGACAAAGACCTGCAGAGAGACCCTCGACCATTTTAAATGAATACACCAGGATTGGTTTGATGAAAATGACGAGGCAATTAAAGTACTCATCGATGATAAACGTGCTGCTTTTACTGACTGGCAGAACAACACTCAGTCTCGGACCAAAGCTGATACCTTCCTCAAGAAAAGAGCAGCAGCCCAGTGGGAACTTCGCAATCTAAAGAACGACTGGCTTAAAAATAAAGCATGTGAAACACAAAAACTTGCAGATCAACACAAGATGCGCAAATGTTTCATTTCCACTAAAACATTTCATGGGCCAGTCACTCATGGCACAGCCTCCCTTCACTCATCTGACGGTAACCACATAATCAATGACGACAAAAGCCTCCTTCAGCACTGGAAAGAGCTCTACCTTTCATTGCTCAACAGAAACACCGATGTGGATATCCAGACTATCCAGCAGGTCCCTCAGCATCCACAGCTGACCCACCTCAGCTATCCTCCATACCTGGATGAGGTAGCTACTGCCATCAAACAGATGAATAATAACAAAGCCCCAGGGCCTGATGGAATCCCAGCCTTGGTGTATAAAGCAGGAGGACCTCTACTTACCAGCTGTCTCCACTCTCTCCTGGAGAATATATGGGAAAAGGAGGAAATCCCAGAAGCTCTTAAAGATGCCTCCATTGTCAATATTTATAAGAACAAGGGCAGTGTCAGGGATTTAATGAGCCGGATGGTTGTTCGCCACCAGCTTGCTTGTTTGCGTCCCCCACTTGGGGGGGGGGGGGAGGGTGTAGACGGAGGTGAGAACGTCACTGCTGCATCCACACACAGAGCAGACACTACCCAGCCGTCAGCACAGCTGTACTTGCACCCGGCTGTTCGTTGAAATTCTGGTTGTGATCACTTCATGGATCCTGGGCTCGTGGGCTGATTCCCGAGATCTTCACAAATCGACTGTCAATCCCCGGACACCTACCCCAGCTACTACCGCGGCTGCCAATTCATCGCCAGTTCCTCCACACCGTCTGTGAACCTGGCCTTTTCTCCTGTGAAGCAAGACATCGCAAGCAAACGCCGACGCCAATTAAGGAAGCTGCCTTGACCTTCCCCGTGAGAGCGGATCCCTGCTCTACGGAACCTTCCACTGGGCCGCCGCCGTAGGAAATATCTGTTCATTGTTTGATTCCATTAATTGTTTGACTCTTGTAATTGTTTGATTCCATATGTGACTCCTGTATATTGATTCCTTAAGTTGACTCCTATAGTTGACTCCAGTAATTGTTTGACTCCCGTAATTGTTTTATGATATTTGTGTGAGTGGTGTCAGAGTTTTGTGTTATTTTCGTAGTAAAGAGATGTCAATCTCTAACGGTTGCTTGTTATCCCTCAGAAAACCATGGTTCTTGGCTTTCCTCTTATAAGATCCTGACTAGGCTGGCAAGGGATTTCTATCCCTAAGTCCCAGGACTTTACAGGCAGGTTGTGGCAACTACCGTAGGATCTCGCTGCTCTCCTTAGCTGGCAAGACTATAGCCCGAGTTCTCCTAAACAGATTTCTTCCTGAGGCGGAAAACTTCCTCCCAGAATCTCAATGTGATTTTAGATTATCACGTGGCAGCACTGACATGATCTTTGCTGCCTGCCAGATACAAGAAAAGTGCAGAGAACAGAGTCGTGACCTGTACAAGGCTTTCATCGAGCTAACCAAGGCCTTCGACTCGGTCAATAGGGAAGCCCTCTGGTGGACCCTTAGCCATTTTGGCTGCCCACCAAAATTCATGGCCATTGTGAGTCAACTCCACGATGGCATGAAGGGCAGCGTCCTGCACAACGGCACCCAGTCAGAGTTCTTCCCATCCAAAAAGGGGTTAAACAAGGGTGTATACTGGCACCAACTATCTTTTCCATCTTCTTGGCTGCCTTCCTTACTCGTGCCAGTGCCAATTTAACCAGCGGGGTGAAATCGAGTATCGGGTAAAGGGGGATCTTTCCAACATAAGACGACTCCAGGCAAGAACAAAGGTGTCGGCAGATTCGATTACTTAACTTCAGTATGCAGATGACCTCAATCTCGTTGCTCACACTGATCATAACCTACATGAGATCCTGAACACCTATGCAGAATCGTATGCAGACTTCGGCCTTGAGGTGAATGCATGTAAGAAACACCTCCACCATCCATCCAGCTTAACAGTACTACACTCTCTAATGTTGCCCACTTTCGGTATCTCGGTTCCCACCTGTCCACCACCGCAGACATCTATGAAGAAATCCAGCATCGGATCAGATGTGCATCTCACGCCTTGGGTGGACTACAAACTCGTGTCTTCAGCTGTAGGGGGCTAAAATTATCCACAAAATTGCACGTATATCGAGCAGTGGTCCTCCCCACCCTACTATATGGCAGTGTTACAGGGGTCCCTTACAAGAGGCACCTCAAGGCACTTGAAATTTTTTCACCAACGTAGTCCACGTTCCATCCCCCGAGTTCGCTGGGAAGACAAGAGAACAAATGCCAGCATGTTGCTGACACCAACTGTAGGAGCATCGAGGCTACCATTATCCATGATCAACTACGCTGGATTGGCCATGTTACCCGCATGGACGACAGTAGACTGCCAAAGTAGGTACTCTACAGTCACCTAACGAATAGTAAACACAACGCTGGCGGGCAAGTGAAAAGGTATAAGGATAGTTTTAAGACAAACCTGAAGAGGTGCCAAATCGACCCCTTCACCTGGGAGTCGATTACTCCACATCGTAACGCTTGGAGGAGCACCACAACGGAAGGTGTCAATACTTTCTAGTTAGCCCGACTACAAATCGAGGCAGATAAGCGCCAACGTCGGAAAGACGCTGCCACCGCCCCTCCAACAGTAGATGGAGCCCTCCGCGTTGCCGGTCCCGTATCGGGCTCTTTAGTCACCTCAAAACTCACTAACCTAGGTGCCATCCCTAATAAACCATATCAATTTACCATAGCTGGATGATCGTCATACTCGATTCTAAGTGACAGCAAGTAGTAGTAGTAGTAGTAGTAGTAGTGTGTGTGTGTGTGTGTGTGTGTGTGTGTGTGTGAGTGTGTGTGTGTGTGTGTGTGTGTTTAATGATCTAAAACTGCAACTCAGAACAAAAAAATAGAGATTAATAAGTACTTGCTTGTACCTATCACTTAAGGCTGGGATCAGAGGACTCTCCTTATGGGTTAGCATACCGTAGAAAACAGAGTAGAATTTATCACGAGATAAGTAGAAGTCACAAGTACCTGGTGAGGAGAAAAATAAAAATAAAACATATATACGAGTATAATATCTTGTATATTAATGATTTATTGATTAAAAATAAAAAAAAATGTTGGTATTTTTCAAGTTCCATTTTCCTAGTCCCCAGACAATTGTGTCGCGTTGTAAATTCAAAATCGAAATTCCTACAACTTCTGACGAATCGGTTGTATGTGACAGCTCTTCAACTGGTACCATTAGTATCATAAATAGGAAGCATTTATTTTGGTCATACTGTGCATCCTTTTTATTTCGTTCACCCATACATTAACTTATAAGAAAACAGTTTGAGGATTAGAGACGACCTATAGTCGTACGAGTTTAAGATGTTACGAAAATCATCAACTGAGTCTATATATAATAATATTATAATCATTTCTTAACAGACAACTATAATAAAAAATAACATTAAAGAAACTATCATTCTCTTAATAACATCAGAAATAATCATGCCCTAACAGCACCTGATCTCGTAAAGAACACAGCTGTGAAGACTTTCTCGATGAACTCTTCCTCCATCAGGACGTGGTCACCTCGCCTCACCAAGGTGTTAACGCTTTGCGCCAGCTCAATGAATGTCCTGTGGGTGATGCGCCCGGCCTTTTCTGCCTCCCCCACTTTATGGAACAACCCCGACGTTGCTGACTGGATGTAGGAAATCAGTCTATAATTCTAGGATATTCATTAGGTATTTCATTCATTGCGTTTTCTAGATCCAAGGAACTAATAGCCCTGGTACTTTAAGTGATATGCCCACACATTGACATGAGGTACTGTACGCACAAAAATTGACACATCGCTACCACGCACAGACACGCCCACGCCATGTTAGAGATACATTATAAGGTAATGATAACCAATACAAGCTTTCGAATGTTGTACTAAATATGAACTGAAATCAGTAGTTTGCATTGTCCGCAGAGATGTTTTAATAACAAATGACGTACACGATAGAATTGTACATATGCTGATTCCGGTTGCCATATCATGTTCACCGAAGAATCATCCACCACGTCTTGGAGGGTCTGGTAAGGCTCTGAGATGTGCCTCACTGCCAGGAGGGCCATGAGGTTGCCGGCGTAGCTCCGTGTTAACACCAGCGTCATCAACATCCACACCCCCAACACTACCCGCTCCCACCACCAGTCCTCAGATTCCAAAATATCTGTGGAAATATTAGTTTACTTGAACAATGTCGATAACATAAACAGTAGTGTGCTTGGCAACAAAAATTCTCGACTTGCTGTGAGCGGAGAAGGTCGTGCCAGGAAGTGCTCCCGTTAGAGACCAAGGAAAATGGCCGCCTTGGATCGTTGTGCTTGGGGGAAGAGGAGGGGAGTGTGGGGAGAGACGACCTCCTTGCCACTCTGTCAAGGCAGCTGGGGCAGTTGAGGAGTGACGTTGACACTCTAAAGGGGCAAAATGAGGCCCTCAGGACGGAACTCCTTCAGGTAGGTGTCCTGCCTAGCAGGACGCCTGCGAAGGAGGAGCAGGCGTGGAGAGTGGTTGTCTCCAAGGGGACTAGGGTCAGGCTCAGGAAAGCTGACCAGGGTGTGGAGTGTAGTAACCCTTACCAGGTGCTGCAGGAAGCTGGCGAGGAAGAGAAGAGGCAGGACGGTATAGATCAAGGAGAGGAAAGGGCAGTTGTACAAACCCTGCCCACAGGTAAGGTCGTGGTAGTTGGTGACAGCCAGGTGAGGTTTATGGATAGGGCTTTTTGTGCGAGAGATTGGAAACGTAAGACTAGGGTGTGTTTTCCTGGGGCTGGGATAGGGCATGTAGCCGAGAGGTTAGACAGGGTTTTTTCAGGGGAGGATACCAATCCAGTAGTGTGTCTTAGTGTGGGAGGAAACGACATAGGTAAGGTTAGGAGTGAGGAAACTTTCAAGAGGTATAGGGAGGCGCTGGGGAAGATTAGAGTTAGGGGAGGGATCCCGATAGTATGTGGTGTCTTGCCTAGAAGAGGGGTTGGTCGTGAATGGCTGTCCAGGGCAATTGCTATAAATTTCCGACTGGAAAAACATTGTGCAAACAATGGTTGGACACTCATTGATAACTGGCAACGATTCTATGGCGACGACTACCTGTACTGTCGCGACGGAGTACACTTGTCTCGTGAGGGGGTAAAGACGTTGTCTGCATCCCTGGAGCGTGAATTTGTCACTCCGAAGGGGGGGTTTCGCCAGTAGAGAGGGGTCTGGGAAAGTGGGAGTCAAAAAACAAGCAGGTCTTGGGAAGTAAAATTAGTTACTCAGGACAAGGGGTAAAACAGGACCAGGGAAGGGTCGGTTTAAATATATACCATACAAACAGTAGGAGCGTTAGAAATAAAATAGACTTGCTGAGAGCGGTTGTATGTACCGAAAATGTAGACGTCATAGCAATCACCGAAACTTGGATGAATCTGGCGAGCAAAATTTTTTTATCAGAGTACCACATAGAAGGGTACAACCTTTTTCACAAGGACAGGGAAGTTAGGAAGGGGGGAGGGGTCGCACTCTTCGTCAAGGATACATTAAAATGTTGTAGTAATAATTCAATAAAGGGTGAAACAGGTACCGAGTCTGTGTGGATAGAAATCACGGAAGGAAGCGAAAAACTAATTATGGGAGTTATTTACAGGCCCCCAAGTCTTGGCAAAGAAGCAGCTCAGCCCATCTGGCAGGAAATGAGTAGGGCAGCAAAATATAACAACGTATGCATTATGGGGGATTTCAACTTCAGAAATATTGACTGGGACAACATTGTAGGCGACTATGAATCTGAAGACTTCCTAGACGCAGTACGGGACAATTTTTTGAAACAACTAATTACAGAACCTACTAGAGGTGACAATATATTAGGCCTAGTATTAACAAATAAAGAAAATATTATCAGAGATATCACAGTAGGGGAAGAACTAGGTAACAGTGATCACAGAGAAATCAGGTTCACCCTAAATTGGGAAACGAAAAACAATGACAATATGGTCAGAGTCCCAAACTTTCGGATGGCGGATTATCAGAGATTAAGAAGGTACCTAGGTGAGGTCACCTGGGAACAGTCACGTCAGTCCCCAGTAGGAAGGGTTTAGGTCATAGATGACATAACATTTGATCATGACTATAATATATTCACTAGTATACTACGTAAAGCACAAGAACAAAATATACCATACAGAAAAATTAGGTCAAATAAGAATGAGCCAAGGTGGATGACCAGAAAACTTAAACATGACATAGGAATAAAGAAAGGAATATATAAGAAATAAAAGGGAGGGGAGGAGCAGCTCAGAAATAGGTATAATGAACTATCAAGGAATGTTAAGAAAAATGTAAGGAAAGCAAAGAGAGACTATGAAATCAAAATAGCAAGAGAATCCAAGGCGAATCCCAAGGGATTTTCCAGGTATATAGGACAAAGGTCAAGGACAAACTTGGGCCTTTAAAGTCAGGGAGGGGAGAATTGATAAATGGCAGTGAGGACATGAGCAAAGCATTGAACAGCTACTTCTTATCAGTTTTCACAGAAGAAATTTGCGATGAAATTCCAGAGGTGGAACTGATATTTAAGGGAAAGGAAGAAGAGAAATTAAAGAATATCACTATCAGAAAAGAGGATGTTCTTAAGAAAATAAATAAAAGGAAGAAAACAAAATCCCCAGGGCCGGATGAAATTTTCCCTTGAGTCTTGAAAGAGTGTAGGGAACAGATTAGCGGACCCCTCGTAAACTTATTTACAAAATCATTAGACACTGGGGTTGTGCCAGACTTGTGGAAACAGGCAAATGTAGTACCCATATTCAAAAAGGGAGACAGAGCATCAGCGTCAAATTGCCGGCCGATCAGTTTGACGTCAGTAGTGGGGAAATTTCTTGAATCAATTATAGCAGACAGCATCCAATCGCATCTAGAGAAAAGAAAATTAATCTACAACTCTCAACATGGGTTTACAAAGGGAAAATCTTGTCTAACAAATCTGCTAATGTTTCTTAGGAAAGTCTTCGAGGTAGTAGATAATGACGAAAATTACGATGTTATTTACTTAGACTTTATCAAAGCATTTGACAGAGTACCGCATCAGAGGCTTCTGAGAAAAATTAAGGCTCATGGTATCGAGGGGAAAGTTTTAAATTGGATAAAATCATGGCTCACCGATAGAACGCAGAGGGTCAGCGTAGATGGTGTTAAATCTGAGAGGGGCAGTGTAACCAGTGGGGTTCCCCAGGGGTCAGTACTAGGCCCACTCATGTTCATAATCAACATAAACGATCTAGATACTGGGACCAGTAGTGACATAAGCAAGTTTGCGGATGACACCAAAATAGGTCGGCAAATTAATTCACGGCAGGATGCAAATGCATTACAGGAGGATCTAAATAAACTGCAGGGGTGGTCTGAAAAATGGCAAATGAAATTCAACACCAGCAAGTGCAGCGTACTTAATATTGGAAGAACAAATACTTATAATGTATACAGCCTTAACAACATCAACCTAGAGAAGTCGACTTGTGAAAGAGACCTAGGGGTACTTGTAAGCCCGGACCTACGGCCTAGAAAACAGTGCGTTAATGTTCGAAATAAGGCAAACAGAGTATTGGGTTTTATATCTAGAAGTGTAAGTAAGAAGAGTGCAGAGGTCTTATTGCAACTATATCTTGCGCTAGTCAGGCCGCACCTCGATTATGCGGTTCAGTTCTGGTGCCCCTATTATAGAATGGATATAAATTCACTAGAGTCGGTGCAGCGAAGAATGACAAAAATGATTCCGGGACTTAGAAACCTTCCATATCAGGATTGGTTAAAGAAACTTAACTTGCATTCCCTAGAAAGACGAAGAGTGCGGGGAGATATGATAGAAGTATTTAAGTGGGTGAAAGGAATCAATAAAGGGGATATAGATGAAGTTCTTATAATATCCGAGCAGGATTGACTCGGAGCAACGGATTCAAGTTGGATAAGTTTAGGTTTAGGAGGGAGATAGGAAGAAACTGGTTCACAAATAGGGTGGTGGAAGAGTGGAACAAGCTTAGCAACTTTGTAATAAGTGCGGGAACTCTGGAAAGTTTCAAAAGGAGGCTAGATAGATTCATGGATGATAGAGAGTGGTAGTAACTCTCGACAGGAGCTGCCATGCACAGGCCAACCGGCCTATTGGAGACTCCATATTTTCTTATGTCCTTATGTTCTTATGATGTTTTGTGTGTACACATTGTTCAACGACCTTTTTAAGATGGTTTGGATTGACAAAATCTGATTTGCAGAAAGTTTTGTAATTTAGAAAAATAATTTGAAGACTATGACGATACTTTACTTACTGTAGATAGTTTATTTTAACACGTGATTTTTAGCAGATACAAAACCACAAAACCCAGCAACATT
>CAUDMG010003150.1:0-13961 GCA_958450375.1 Homarus gammarus | reverse complement strand
CAGTCCCCTGATCGAGTATAACAAAGTCCCCTGATCGAGTATAACAAAGTTCCCTGATCGAGTATAACAAAGGCCCCTCATCGAGTATAGGAAAGTCCATTGGTCAAATATAGGAAAGTCCACTGATCGAGTATGACAAAGTCCACCGGATCAAGTATAAAAAAGTCCCATGGTCGAATATAACAAAGTCGCCTGATCGAGTATAACAAAGTCCCCTGGTTGAGTATAACAAAGGTCCCTAATCGAGTGAAACAAAGTCCCCTGATTGAGTATAACAAAGTCCCCTAATTGAGTATAACAAAGTACTCTGGTTGAGTGTAACAAAGTCCCCTCACCGAGTATAACATATCCCCTGAACGAGTATAACAAAGTCCTCTGGTCGAGTATAAAAAAATCCCCTCATCGCGTATAACAAAGTCCCCTGGTCGTGTATAACAAAGTCCCCTGGTCGACTATAACAAAGGCCCCTCATTGAGTATAACAAAGTCCATTGGTCAAGTATAAAAAAGTCCCCTGGTCGAGAATAACATATCCCCTGATTGAGTATAACAAAGTCCTCTGGTCGAGTATAACAAATTTTTCTAATCGAGTATAACAAAGGACCCTCGTCGAGTATAACAAAGTCCTCTGATCGAGTATAACAAAGTCCCCACACCGAGTATAACAAAGGCCTCTGGTCGAGTATAACAAAGTCCCCTGGTCGAGAATAACAAAGTCCCCAGATCCTAGTATAACAAAGTCCCCTGGACGAGTATAACAAAGTCCCCTGGTCCATTATAACAAAGTCCCCTGATCGAGTATAACATATCCCGTCATCGAGAATAACAACTTCTCCTGGCGCAGTATAACAAAGTCCCCAGATCGAGCATAACAAAGTCCCCTAATCGATTATAACAAAGCCCCCTGGATGAGTATAACAAAGTCCCCTGATCGAGTATAACAAAGTCCCCTGATCGAGTATAACAAAGTCTCCTGATCGAGTATAACAAAGGCCCCTCATCGAGTATAACAAAAGCCCCTCATCGTGTATAACAAAGTCCCCTGATAGAGTATAACAAAGTCCCCTGGTCGAGTATAACAAAGTCCTCTGATTGAGTATATTGTAATAATGGCCCCTAATCGAATATATCAAAGTCCCCTGATCGAGTATAACAAAGTTCTCTGATCGAGTATAATAAAGTCCCCTGGTTGAGTATAACAAAGTCCCCTGATCGAGTATAACATATCCACCTGATTGAGTATAACAAAGTCCTCTGGTCGAGTATAAAAATGTCCCCTGATCGAGTATAACAAAGTCCCCTGATCGAGTATAACAAAGTCCCCTGATCAAGTATAACACATCCTCTGATTGAGTATAACAAAGTCCTCTGGTCGAGTATAAAAAGTCCCCTAATCGAGTATAACAAAGTCCCCTGGTCGAGTATAACAAAGTCCCCTCATCGAGTATAACAAAAGCTCCTCATCGTGTATAACAAAGTCCCCTGATAGAGTATAACAAAGTCCCCTGGTCGAGTATAACAAAGTCCTCTGATTGAGTATAATAATGGCCCCTAATCGAATATAACCAAGTCCTCTGATCGAGTATAACAAAGTCTCGTGATCGAGTATAACATATCCCCTCATCGAGAATAACAACGTATCCTGGCGCAGTATCACAAAGTCACCAGATCGAGCATAACAAAGTCCCCTGATCGATTATAACAAAGCCCCCTGGACGAGTATAACAAAGTCCCCTGATTGAGTATAACAAAGTCCCCTGATCGAGTATAACAAAGTCTCCTGATCGAGTATAAGAAAGTCCCCGGTCCAGTATAACAAAGTCTCCTGATCGAGTATAACATATCCCCTCATCGAGAATGACAACGTATCCTGGCGCAGTATAACAAGGTCCTCACATCGAGCATAACAAAGTCCCCTGATCGATTATAACAAAGTACCCACACCGAGTATAACAAAGGCCTCTGGTCGAGTATAACTAAGTCCCCTGGTCGAGAATAACAAAGTCCCCTGATCCTAGTATAAGAAAGCCCCATGGACGAGTATAACAAAGTCCCCTGGTCTAGTATAACAAAATCCCCAAATCGAGCATAACAAAGTCCCCTGATCGAGAATAACAAAGTCTCCATGCCCAGTATAACAAAGTCCCCAGATCGAGCATAACAATTCCCCTGATCGATTATAACAAAGTCCCCACACCGAGAATAACAAAGGCCTCTGGTCGAGAATAACAAAGTCCCCTGGTCGAAAATAACACAGTCTCTTCATCGAGTATAACAAAGTCCCCTGGTCCAGTATAACAAAGTCCCCAGATCGAGCATAACAAAGTCCTCTGATCGATTATAACAAAGCCCCCTGGACGAGTATAACAAAGTCCCCTGATCGAGTATAACAAAGTCCCTTGATCGAGTATAACAAAGCCCCATGGACGAGTATAACAAAGTCCCCTGATCGAGTATAACAAAGCTCCCTGGACGAGTATAACAAAGACCCCTGATCGAGTATAACAAAGTCCCCTGATCGAGTATAACAAAGTCCCCTGATCGAGTATACCATTTCCCCTCATCGAGAATAACAACGTCTCCTGGCGCAGAATAACAAAGTCCCCTGGGCGAGTATTACAAAGGCCCTGAATGAGTAAGACAAAGTTACCTGATCGAGTATAACAAAGACCCCTGATCGAGTATAACATATCCCCTGATCGAGTATAACAAAGTCTCCAGGCCCAGTATAACAAAGTCCCCACATGGAGCATAACAAAGTCCCCTGATCCATTATAACAAAGTCCCCACACCGAGTATAACAAAGGCCTCTTGGCGAGTATAACAAAGTCCCCTGGTCGAGAATAACAAAGTCCCCTGATCCTAGTATAACAAAGCCCCCTGGACGAGAATGACAAAGTCTCCTGGTCCAGTAAAACAAAGTCCCCTGATCGAGTATAACAAAGGCCTCTGGTCGAGTATAACAAAGTCCCCTGGTCGAGAATAACAAAGTCCCCTGATCCTAGTATAATATAGCCCCCTGGACGAGTATAACAAAGTCCCCTGATCGAGTATAACAAATCCCCTCATCGAGATAACAACGTCTCCTGGCGCAGTATAACAAAGCCCCCAGATCGAGCATAACAAAGTCCCCTGATCGATTATAACAAAGTCCCCTGGTCCAGTATAACAAAGTCCCCTGATCGAGTATAACAAAGTCCCTGGGGGAGTATAACAAAGTCCCCTGATCGATTATAACAAAGTTTCCTGGTCGAGTATTGCAAAGTTTTCTAATCGAGTATAACAAAGGCCCCTATTCGAGTATCACAAAGTCCTCTGATCGAGTATAACAAAGTCCCCTAATTATGTATAACAAAGTCCCCTAATCAGGTATAACAAAGACCCCTCATCGAGTATAACAAAGTCCCCTGATCGCGTATAACATATTCCCTAATCGAGTATAACAAAGTCCTCTGGACGAGTATAACAAAGTCCCCTGATCGAGTATAACAAAGCTCCCTGGTCGAGTATAACAAAGTCCCCTGATCGAGTATAACAAAGTCCCCTTGTCCAGTATAACAAAGTCCTCAGATCGAGCATAACAAAGTCCCCTGATCGATTATAAAACACCCCCGTGGACGAGCATATTAAAGTCCCCTGATCGAATATAACAAAGTCCCCTGATCGAGTATAACAAAGCCCCCTGGACGAGAATAACAAAGACCCCTGATCGAGAATAACAAAGTCAACTGATCGAGTATAACATATCCCCTGATCGAATATAACAAAGTCCCTGGCGGAGTATAACAAAGTCCCCTGATCGAGCATAACAAAGTTTTCTGGTCGAGAATAACAAAGTCCCCTGATCGAGTATAACAAAGGCCTCTGCTCGAGTATAACAAAGTCCCCTGGTCGAGAATAACAAAGTCCCCTGATCGAGTACAACAAAGTCCCCACATCGAGCATAACAAAGTCCTCTAATCCATTATAACAAAGTCCCCACACCGAGTATAACAAAGGCATCTGGTCGAGTATAACAAAGTCCCCTGGTCGAAAATAACACAGTCTCTTCATCGAGTATAACAAAGTCCCCTGGTCCAGTATAACAAAGTCCCCAGATCGAGCATAACAAAGTCCCCTGATCGATTATAACAAAGCCCCCTGGACGAGTATAACAAAGTCCCCTGATCGAGTATAACAAAGTCCCCTGATCGCGTATAACAAAGTCCCCTGGTCCAGTATAACAAAGTCCCCTGATCGAGTATAACATTTCCCCTCATCGAGAAAAACATCGTCTCCTGGCGCAGAATAACAACGTCCCCTGGGCGAGTATAACATTTGCCCTGAATGAGTAAGATAAAGTCCCCTGATCGAGTTTAACAAAGTCCCCTGATCGAGTATAACAAAGCCCCCTGGACGAGTAAAACAAAGACCCCTGATCGAGTATAACAAAGTCAACTGATCGAGTATAACATATCCCCTGATCTAATATAACAAAGACTCCTGGTCGAGTATAACAAAGTTTTCTAATCGAGTATAACAAAGGCCCCTCGTCGAGTATAACAAAATCCTCTGCTCGAGTATAACAAAGTCCCCTGATCGAGTATAACATATCCCCTGATCGAGTATAACAAAGTCTCCAGGCCCAGTATAACAAAGTCCCCACATGGAGCATAACAAAGTCCCCTGATCCATTATAACAAAGTTCCAACACCGAGTATAACAAGGGCCTCTGATCGAGTATAACAAAGTCCCCTGGTCGAGAATAACAAAGTCCCCTGATCCTAGTATAATATAGCCCCCTGGACGAGTATGACAAAGTCTCCTGGTCGAGTATAACATATCCCCTCATCGAGATAACAACGTCTCCTGGCGCAGCATAACAAAGCCCCCAGATCGAGCATAACAAAGTCCCCTGATCGATTATAACAAAGTCCCCTGGTCCAGTATAACAAAGTCCCCTGATCGAGTATAACAAAGTCCCTGGGGGAGTATAACAAAGTCCCCAGATCGATTATAACAAAGTTTCCTGGTCGAGTATTACAAAGTTTTCTAATCGAGTATAACAAAGGCCCCTATTAGAGTATAACAAAGTCCTCTGATCGAGTATAACAAAGTCCCCTAATTATGTATAACAAAGTCCCCTAATCAAGTATAACAAAGTCCCCTCATCGAGTATAACAAAGTCCCCTGATCGAGTATAACATATCCCCTAATCGAGTATAACAAAGTCCTCTGGACGAGAATAACAAAGTCCCCTGATCGAGTATAACAAAGTCCCCTGGTCGAGTATAACAAAGTCCCCTGATCGAGAATAACAGAGTCCCTTGGTCAAGTATAGCAAAGTCCCCTGGTCGAGTATAACAAAGCCCCCCCATCGAATATAACAAAGTCCCCTGATCGAGTATAACAGAGTCCCTTGGTCGAGTATAACAAAGTCCCCTGCTGGATTATACCAAAGTTTCCTGGTCGAGTATAACAAAGTTTTCTAATCGAGTATAACAAAGGCCCCTAGTCGAGTATAACAAAGTCCTCTGATCGAGTATATCAAAGTCCCCTAATTATGTATAACAAAGGCCCCTAATCAAGTATAACAAAGTCCCCTCATCGAGTATAACAAAGTCCCCTGATCGAGTATAACATATCCCCTAATCGAGTATAACAAAGTCCTCTGGACGAGTATAACAAAGTCCCCTGATCGAGTATAACAAAGTTCCCTGGTCGAGTTTAACAAAGTCCCCTGATCGAGTATAACAAAGTCGGCTGATCGAGTATAACAAAGTCCCCTTGTTGAGCATATCAAAGGACCCTAATCGAGGGTAACAAAGTCCCCTGATTGAGTATAACAAAGTCCATTGGTCAAGTATATAAAAGTCACCTGGTCGTGTATAACATATCCCCTGATCGAGTATAACAAAGTCCTCTGGTCGAGTATAAAAAATTTTTCTAATCGAGTATAACAAAGGACCCTCGTCGAGTTTAACAAAGTCCTCTGATCGAGTATAACAAAGTCCCCTCATCGAGTATAACATATCCCCTGATCGAGTATAACAAATTCCTCTGGTCGAGTATAACAAAGTCCCCTGATCGAGTATAACAAGGTCCCCTGGTCGAGTATAACAATGTCCCCTGATCGAGTATAACAACGGCCCCTCATCGAGTATAGCAAAGTCCATTCGTCAAATATAGGAAAGTCCACTCATCGAGTATAACAAAGTCCCCTGGTCAACCATAGCAAAGTCCCCTGGTCGAGTATAACAAAGCCCCATCATCGAGTATAATAGAGGCCCCTAATCGAGTATAACAAAGTCCCCTGATCGAGTATAACAAAGGCCCCGCATTGAGTATAACAAAGTCCATTGGTCAAGTATAAAAAAGTCCCGTGGTCGAGTATAACATATCCCCTGATCGAGTATAACAAAGTCCTCTGATCGAGTATAACAAAGTCCCCTCATCGAGTATAACATATCCCCTGATCGAGTATTACAAAGTTCTCTGGTCGAGTATAACAAAATCCCCTCATCGAGTATAACAAAGTCCCCTGGTCGAGTATAACAATGTCCCCTGATCGAGTATAACAACGGCCCCTCATCGAGTATAGCAAAGTCCATTCGTCAAATATAGGAACGTCCACTCATCGAGTATAACAAAGTCCCCTGGTCAACTATAGCAAAGTCCCCTGGTCGAGTATAACAAAGCCCCATCATCGAGTATAATAGAGGCCCCTAATCGAGTATAACAATGTCCCCTGATCGAGTATAACAAAGTCCCGTGATCGAGTATAACAAAGTCCCCTGGTTGAGTATAATAAAAGTCCCCTAATTAGGTCTAACATATCCCCTCATTGAGTATAACAAAGTCCTCTGGTCGAGTATAAAGAAGTCCCCTGATCGAAAAAACAAAGTCCCCTGGTCGAGTACAACAAAGTTTTCTAATCGTGTATAACAAAGGCCCCTGGTCTAGTATAACAAAGTCCTCTGATCCAGTATAAAAAGTCTTTTGATTGAGTATAAAAAGTACCCTAATCAAGTATAACAAAGTCCCATGATCGAGTATAACAAAGTCCCCTGATTGAGTATAACATATCCCCTGATCGAGTGTAACAAAGTCCTCTTGTCGAGTATAACAAAGTCCCCTAATCGAGTATAACAAAGTCCCCTGGTCGAGTATAACAAAGTCTCCTCATCGGGTATAGCAAAGTCCATTGGTCAAATATAGGAAAGTCCACTGATCGAGTATAACAAAGTTTCCAGGTCGAGTATAACAAAGTCCCTTGATCGAGTATAACAAAGTTTCCAGGTCGAGTATAACAAATTTTTCTAATCGAGTATAACAAAGGCCCCTGGTCGAGCTTAACAAAGTCCCCTGATAAAGTATAAAAATGTCCCCCATCCCAATATATCAAAGTCCACCAATCGGGCATAACAAAGTCCTCTGATCGATTATAACAAAGTCCATTGGTCGAGAATAGCAAAGGGCCCTGTTCTAGTAAGACAAAGTCCCCTGATGGAGTATAACAAAGTCCCCTAATCGAGTATAACATAGCCCCCTGGACGAGTATAACAAAGTTTCCAGATAGCGTATAACAAAGTCCCATGATCGAGTATAACAAAGTCCCCTGGTCAACTATAGCAAAGTCCCCTGGTCGAGTATAATAAAGCCCCATCATCGAGTATAATAGAGGCCCCTAATCCAGTATAACAAAGTCCCCTGATCGAGTATAACAAACGCCCCCATTGAGTATAACAAAGTCCATTGGTCAAGTATAAAAAAGTCCCCTGGTCGAGTATAACATATCCCCTGATCGAGTATAACAAAGTCCTCTGGTCGAGTATAACAAATTTTTCTAATCGAGTATAACAAAGGACCCTCGTCGAGTATAACAAAGTCCTCTGATCGAGTATAACAAAGTCCCCTCATCTAGTATAACATATCCCCTGATCGAGTATAACAAAGTCCCTTGATCGAGTATAACAAAGTTTCCAGGTCGAGTATAACAAAGTCCCCTCATCGAGTATAACAAAGTCCCCTGGTCGAGTGTAACAATGTCCCCTGATCGAGTATAACAACGGCCGCCACACATTCTTATTGCCCACCTTCCGCCGTTAATCGCCCGTAAGGCGATTGCCGCCACTCATTCTTATTGCCTCCCTACCGCCGTTAATCGCCCGTAAGGCAATTGCCGCCACTCATTCTTATCGCCCACCTGCCGCTGTTAATCACCCGTAAGGCGATTGCCGCCACTCATTCTTATCGCTCCCCTGCCGCCGTTAATCGCCCATAAGGCGATTGCCTTCACTCATTCTTATTGCCTCCCTACCGCCGTTAATCGCCCGTAATGCAATTGCCGCCACTCATTCTTATCGCCCACCTGCCGCCGTTAATCGCCCGTAAAGCGATTGCCGCCACTCATTCTTATTGCCCCCCTGCCGCCGTTAATCGCCCGTAAGGCAATTGCCGCCACTCATTCTTATCGCCCCCCTGCCGCCGTTAATCGCCCGTAAGGCGATTGCCGCCACTCAATCTTATTACCCCCCCTCCCGCCGTTAATCGCCCGTAAAGCGATTGCCGCCACACATTCTTATCGCCCCCCTTCCGCCGTTAATCGCCTGTAAGGCGATTTGCTGCTACTCATTCATATCGCCCCCATGCCGCCGTTAATCGCCCGTAATTCATTGCCGCCACACATTCTTATTGCCCACCTTCCGCCGTTAATCGCCCGTAAGGCGATTGCCGCCACTCATTCTTATTGCCTCCCTACCGCCGTTAATCGCCCGTAAGGCAATTGCCGCCACTCATTCTTATCGCCCACCTGCCGCTGTTAATCACCCGTAAGGCGATTGCCGCCACTCATTCTTATCGCTCCCCTGCCGCCGTTAATCGCCCATAAGGCGATTGCCGTCACTCATTCTTATTGCCTCCCTACCGCCGTTAATCGCCCGTAATGCAATTGCCGCCACTCATTCTTATCGCCCACCTGCCGCCGTTAATCGCCCGTAAAGCGATTGCCGCCACTCATTCTTATTGCCCCCCTGCCGCCGTTAATCGCCCGTAAGGCAATTGCCGCCACTCATTCTTATCGCCCCCCTGCCGCCGTTAATCGCCCGTAAGGCGATTGCCGCCACTCAATCTTATTACCCCCCCTCCCGCCGTTAATCGCCCGTAAAGCGATTGCCGCCACACATTCTCATCGCCCCCCTTCCGCCGTTAATCGCCTGTAAGGCGATTTGCTGCTACTCATTCATATCGCCCCCATGCCGCCGTTAATCGCCCGTAATTCATTGCCGCCACATATTCTTATTGCCCCCCTACCGCCGTTAATCGCCCGTAAGGCGATTGCCGCCACATATTCTTATTGCCCCCCTACCGCCGTTAATCGCCCATAAGGCAATTGCCGCCACTCATTCTTATCGCCCCCCTGCCACCATTAATCGCAAATAAGGCGATTGTAGCCACGCATTCTTATCGCCGCTGTGCCGCCGTTAATTGTCCGGAAGGCGATTGCTGCCTCTCATTCTTATCGCCCCCATACCGCCGTTAATCGTCCATAAGGTGATTGCCGCCACTCATTCTTATCGCCCCCCTGCCGCCGTTATTCGCCCGTAAGGCGATTGCCGCCACTCATTCTTATCGACCCCCTGCCGCCGTTAATCGCCCGTAAGGCGATTGCCGCCACTCATTCTTATCGCCCCCCTGCCGCCGTTAATCGCACGTAAAGCGATTGCCGCCACACATTCTTATCGCCCCCCCTGACGCCGTTAATCGCCCGTAAGGCGATTGCCGCCACTCATTCTTATCGCCCCCCTGCCGCCGTTAATCGCCCGTAAGGCGATTGCCGCCACTCATTCTTATTGCCCCCCTACCGCCGTTAATCGCCCGTAAGGCAATTGCCGCCACTCATTCTTATTGCCTTCCTGCCGCCATTAATCGCCCGTAAGGCGATTGCCGCCACTCATTCTTATTACCCCCCCTCCCGCCGTTAATCGCCCGTAAAGCGATTGCCGCCACTCATTCTTTTTGCCCCCCTGCCGCCGTTAATCGCCCGTAAGGCAATTGCCGCCACTCATTCTTATCGCCCCCCTGCCGCCGTTAATCGCCCGTAAGGTGATTGCCGCCACTCATTCTTATTACCCCCCCTCCCGCCGTTAATCGCCCGTAAAGCGATTGCCGCCACACATTCTTATTGCCCCCCTTCCGCCGTTAATCGCCTGTAAGGCGATTTGCTGCCACTCATTCATATCGCCCCCCTGCCGCCGTTAATCGCCCGTAATTCATTGCCGCCACATATTCTTATTGCCCCCCTACCGCCGTTAATCGCCCGTAAGGCGATTGCCGCCACATATTCTTATTGCCCCCCTACCGCCGTTAATCGCCCATAAGGCAATTGCCGCCACTCATTCTTATCGCCCCCCTGCCACCATTAATCGCAAATAAGGCGATTGTAGCCACGCATTCTTATCGCCGCTGTGCCGCCGTTAATTGTCCGGAAGGCGATTGCTGCCTCTCATTCTTATCGCCCCCATACCGCCGTTAATCGCCCGTAATGCAATTGCCGCCACTCATTCTTATTGCCCCCCTGCCGCCGTTAATCTCCCGTAAGGCAATTGCCGCCACTCATTCCTATTGCCCCCCTGCCGCCATTAATCGCCCGTAAGGCGATTGCCGCCACTCATTCTTATCGCTCCCCTGCCACCGTTAATCGCCCATAAGGCGATTGCCGACACTCATTCTTATCGCCCCCCCCCGCCACCGTTAATTGCCCATAAGGCGATTGCCGCCGCTCATTCTTATCGCCCCCCTGCCGCCGTTAATCGTCCATAAGGCGATTGCCGCCACTCATTCTTATTGCCTTCCTGCCGCCATTAATCGCCCGTAAGGCGATTGCCGCCACTCATTCTTATCGCCCCCCTGCCGCCGTTAATCGCCCGTAAAGCGATTGCCGCCACTCATTCTTATTGCCCCCCTGCCGCCGTTAATCGCCCGTAAGGCAATTGCCGCCACTCATTCTTATCGCCCCCCTGCCGCCGTTAATCGCCCGTAAGGCGATTGCCGCCACTCATTCTTATTACCCCCCTCCCGCCGTTAATCGCCCGTAAAGCGATTGCCGCCACACATTCTTATCGCCCCCCTTCCGCCGTTAATCGCCTGTAAGGCGATTTGCTGCTACTCATTCATATCGCCCCCATGCCGCCGTTAATCGCCCGTAATTCATTGCCGCCACACATTCTTATTGCCCACCTTCCGCCGTTAATCGCCCGTAAGGCGATTGCCGCCACTCATTCTTATTGCCTCCCTACCGCCGTTAATCGCCCGTAAGGCAATTGCCGCCACTCATTCTTATCGCCCACCTGCCGCTGTTAATCACCCGTAAGGCGATTGCCGCCACTCATTCTTATCGCTCCCCTGCCGCCGTTAATCGCCCATAAGGCGATTGCCGTCACTCATTCTTATTGCCTCCCTACCGCCGTAAATCGCCCGTAATGCAATTGCCGCCACTCATTCTTATCGCCCACCTGCCGCCGTTAATCGCCCGTAAAGCGATTGCCGCCACTCATTCTTATTGCCCCCCTGCCGCCGTTAATCGCCCGTAAGGCAATTGCCGCCACTCATTCTTATCGCCCCCCTGCCGCCGTTAATCGCCCGTAAGGCGATTGCCGCCACTCAATCTTATTACCCCCCCTCCCGCCGTTAATCGCCCGTAAAGCGATTGCCGCCACACATTCTCATCGCCCCCCTTCCGCCGTTAATCGCCTGTAAGGCGATTTGCTGCTACTCATTCATATCGCCCCCATGCCGCCGTTAATCGCCCGTAATTCATTGCCGCCACATATTCTTATTGCCCCCCTACCGCCGTTAATCGCCCGTAAGGCGATTGCCGCCACATATTCTTATTGCCCCCCTACCGTCGTTAATCGCCCATAAGGCAATTGCCGCCACTCATTCTTATCGCCCCCCTGCCACCATTAATCGCAAATAAGGCGATTGTAGCCACGCATTCTTATCGCCGCTGTGCCGCCGTTAATTGTCCGGAAGGCGATTGCTGCCTCTCATTCTTATCGCCCCCATACCGCCGTTAATCGTCCATAAGGTGATTGCCGCCACTCATTCTTATCGCCCCCCTGCCGCCGTTATTCGCCCGTAAGGCGATTGCCGCCACTCATTCTTATCGACCCCCTGCCGCCGTTAATCGCCCGTAAGGCGATTGCCGCCACTCATTCTTATCGCCCCCCTGCCGCCGTTAATCGCACGTAAAGCGATTGCCGCCACACATTCTTATCGCCCCCCCTGACGCCGTTAATCGCCCGTAAGGCGATTGCCGCCACTCATTCTTATCGCCCCCCTGCCGCCGTTATTCGCCCGTAAGGCGATTGCCGCCACTCATTCTTATTGCCCCCCCTACCGCCGTTAATCGCCCGTAAGGCAATTGCCGCCACTCATTCTTATTGCCTTCCTGCCGCCATTAATCGCCCGTAAGGCGATTGCCGCCACTCATTCTTATTACCCCCCCTCCCGCCGTTAATCGCCCGTAAAGCGATTGCCGCCACTCATTCTTATCGCCCCCCTGCCGCCGTTAATCGCCCGTAAGGCGATTGCCGCCACTCATTCTTATTACCCCCCCTCCCGCCGTTAATCGCCCGTAAAGCGATTGCCGCCACACATTCTTATTGCCCCCCTTCCGCCGTTAATCGCCTGTAAGGCGATTTGCTGCCACTCATTCATATCGCCCCCCTGCCGCCGTTAATCGCCCGTAATTCATTGCCGCCACATATTCTTATTGCCCCCCTACCGCCGTTAATCGCCCGTAAGGCGATTGCCGCCACATATTCTTATTGCCCCCCTACCGCCGTTAATCGCCCATAAGGCAATTGCCGCCACTCATTCTTATCGCCCCCCTGCCACCATTAATCGCAAATAAGGCGATTGTAGCCACGCATTCTTATCGCCGCTGTGCCGCCGTTAATTGTCCGGAAGGCGATTGCTGCCTCTCATTCTTATCGCCCCCATACCGCCGTTAATCGCCCGTAATGCAATTGCCGCCACTCATTCTTATTGCCCCCCTGCCGCCGTTAATCTCCCGTAAGGCAATTGCCGCCACTCATTCCTATTGCCCCCCTGCCGCCATTAATCGCCCGTAAGGCGATTGCCGCCACTCATTCTTATCGCTCCCCTGCCACCGTTAATCGCCCATAAGGCGATTGCCGACACTCATTCTTATCGCCCCCCCCGCCACCGTTAATTGCCCATAAGGCGATTGCCGCCGCTCATTCTTATCGCCCCCTGCCGCCGTTAATCGTCCATAAGGCGATTGCCGCCACTCATTCTTATTGCCTTCCTGCCGCCATTAATCGCCCGTAAGGCGATTGCCGCCACTCATTCTTATCGCTCCCCTGCCACCGTTAATCGCCCATAAGGCGATTGCCGACACTCATTCTTATCGCCCCCCCTGACGCCGTTAATCGCCCGCAAGGCGATTGCCTCCACTCATTCTTATCGCCCCCCTGCCGCCGTTAATCGCCCATAAGGCGATTGCCGCCACTCATTCTTATCGCCCCTCTGCCGCCCTTAATCGCCCGTAAGGCGATTGCCACCACTCATTCTTATTGCCCCACTGCCACCGTTAATCTCCCGTAAGGCAATTGCCGCCACTCATTCCTATTGCCCCCCCTGCCGCCATTAATCGCCCGTAAGGCGATTGCTGCCACTCATTCTTATCGCCCCCAGATCTTATCGCCCGCCCCCACCTGGTCCACGCATGCCCTCTGCCAGATCGCCCCCCCATGCCGCCGTTAATCGGGGAGGGTTTAATAAAAAATCGCACAATCATTCGCCCGTAAAGAAGAGAGGGCGTTATTTTGCCGCCACTTCATGCATTCTTATCCGCCCTAGGCCTTCCCTACCCAGCCAACACCGTTAATACAATTAATCCGCAATATAATCGGCACGCAAACGTAAAGGCGATTGAGAAAGAATTTTGGCTGCCGG
>CAUDMG010003149.1:0-13011 GCA_958450375.1 Homarus gammarus | reverse complement strand
TATACAACAACACTCCATAGATGTAATCCTTCATACAAGCTCTGTGAGAATGTTACTTCATCTTATCACAGAGTTATACAACAACACTCCATAGATGTAATCCTTCATACAAGCTCTGTGAGAATGTTACTTCATCTTACCACAGAGTTATACAACAACACCCATAGATGTAATCCTTCATACAAGCTCTGTGAGAATGTTACTTCATCTTATCACAGAGTTATACAACAACACTCCATAGATGTAATCCTTCATACAAGCTCTGTGAGAATGTTACTTCATCTTACCACAGAGTTATACAACAACACCCCATAGATGTAATCCTTCATACAAGCTCTGTGAGAATGTTACTTCATCTTATCACAGAGTTATACAACAACACTCCATAGATGTAATCCTTCATACAAGCTCTGTGAGAATGTTACTTCATCTTATCACAGAGTTATACAACAACACTCCATAGATGTAATCCTTCATACAAGCTCTGTGAGAATGTTACTTCATCTTACCACAGAGTTATACAACAACACCCCATAGATGTAATCCTTCATACAAGTTCTGTGAGAAAGATATTTCATCTTTCCACAGAGTTATACAACAACACTCCATAGATGTAATCCTTCATACAAGCTCTGTGAGAATGCTACTTCATCTTACCACAGAGTTGTACATCAACACCTCATATAGATGTAATCCTTCATATAAGCTCTGTGAGAATGTTACTTCATCTTACCACAAAGTTAACAACAACACTCCATAGATGTAATCCTTCATACAAGTTCTGTGAGAATGTTACTTCATCTTATCACAGAGTAAACAACAACACTTCATAGATGTAATCTTTCATACAAGCTCTGTAAGAATGTTACTTTATCTTACCACAGAGTTATACAACACTCCATATATGTAATCCTTCATACAAGCTCTGTGAGAATGTTACTTCATCTTACCACAGAGTTATACAACAACACCCCATAGATGTAATCCTTCATACAAGTTCTGTGAGAAAGATATTTCATCTTTCCACAGAGTTATACAACAACACTCCATAGATGTAATCCTTCATACAAGCTCTGTGAGAATGTTACTTCATCTTACCACAGAGTTTTACAACAACACTCCATAGATGTAATCCTTCATACAAGCGCTGTGAGAATGTTACTTCATCTTATCACAGAGTTATACAACAACACTCCCTCGATGTAATCCTTCATATAAGCTCTGTGAGAATGTTACTTCATCTTACCGCAGAGTTATACAACAACACTCCATAGAAGTAATCCTTCATACAAGCTCTGTGAGAATGTTACTTCATCTTTCCAAAGAGTTAACAACAACACTCCAGAGATGTAATCCTTCATACAATCTCTGTGTGAATGTTACTTCATCTTATCACAGAGTTATACAACAACACTCCATAGATGTAATCCTTCATACAAGCTCTGTGAGAATGCTACTTCAACTTACCACAGAGTTAACAACAACACTCCATAGATGTAGTCCTTCATACAAGCTCTGTGAGAATATT
Source organism: Homarus gammarus (assembly GCA_958450375.1). Lineage (NCBI taxonomy): Eukaryota > Metazoa > Arthropoda > Malacostraca > Decapoda > Nephropidae > Homarus > Homarus gammarus. The sequence continues at coordinate 11,483 of CAUDMG010003149.1, read as the reverse complement.
ACTTCATCTTACCACAGTAGGGTGTGTCATAGGAGGGAAGATCAGCTAAAACTAATGGCCCATCACATTTTTGGTAGATTTTAGTGTATATAAACAGAAACTAATTTCAGTTTCAATATTTTGCAACCTTTTGCTAGGTAAATTTTAGCGTGAAATTTATCGAAAATCTAACGTACTGCTGCATTAGTGCATTACAATTAAATAGTGAACATTGCTTTCTGACTTCATTCTTTAACAACCCAACTAACAATATTTTTTTCTGTTTCAGATTCTGATGCATTTATAAGTTGATAATATTTGCGATGGCTGCTTTTGTCAGGACGAGGAACCAAAAATCCAGCCATCTCAGTCACTATCTTGGGTCTGGGAAAGAGCTCCTGAAGTTGGAGTTGCCTACATCGAGAGATGCTTTGAGATAAAGGTGTTTTAATCAGGCAAATCAATGAAAAGAACCAAAGAACTTACACAAACAAAGACATTGCCAGTGATATTACCAAAGCTGTCTTGGCACAATGGCACAGTACACTCTGACTAACGCTCAGTTCAAGCCTCCAGTCATAACAAGTCAGAAGAAGATTAGTGAGAGACTGCTAGCCAGTTGGGAAAAGGCAAGAAATATCTCTCTTGGGAGAGGAAAACTTGCAGTTAAGGACAGCCTTGCCAAGCAACTGGACCAGTTATTTGACATAATTACTTGCAAGTGCCCAATTGTTCTCTGTCCTGAGTTTGGATGCGATCGTGACTGTAAATCCGAGGCCCACATCTCCTGTATTTGCAAGCGTGAACTGAAGATTCCTGTGATCGAACTGGCATTTGTCAAAGAACAGAGAGAGAAGACTGGCAGTATAGGGGCTCTCATGATTTCTAGCCAAGATATTCCGGAGTCCAAGAGACAGGAGGCTGCTACAGAGAGACAGAAGAGGAGAAGAGTTGCCGAGGAATAGAGACTTGAGAAGGCCCAGGGTGAAGTAAAAAGCCGATGATTGGAGTCAAGCTGATTCAGAGTTTAATGACTTCCCCATGGCTGATCCGAGTGCTGACCAGGAGAATGGTGACTTTGTCCCTAACCCAGAAAATAATGATCCCAAACCTTCCAGACATAAGATTCGAAATAGGAAAGATATTCCGAGCATAGCTCTGGCCAGCATGCGACACCACACTGGTCTCAGAGAAACTGCAGAGATAGCAACAGCTGCCTGGATTGACGGTGGTTTGATAACACCTGATGATGTTCACCTGGTGATAGATCATAACAAAGTAAGGAGAGCTCAGGAGAAACTTGTCAGTAACCTAGAAGAGGAGTTTGATAAGGGGATAAGAGAAAATGGAATCAATTGTTTGTTCTTTGATGGGAGAAGGGATGACACTAAAGTGTTCATGAAAGTTGGAGATTCTGACAAGTTGTTCCCTGCCATGGTGAAGGAGGAACACTACTCCTGCTGCAGTGAACCAGGAGGGAAGTATTTGTGGCATTTCACTCCAGAGAAAGATGACATCAGGAAACCAGCTGAGATAGTGGCAGATAACATTGTGAACTGGCTCAGAGAGAGGAACGTAGACCAGACCCTGCAGGCCATTGGAGGGGACAGCACCAACACGAACACAGGGTGGCAAGGGGGGGTCATACAGTGGATAGAGCGGAAGATTGGGAGGAAGCTGGTCTGGATTGTTTGTGACCTCCACACCAACGAGTTGCCACTCAGACATCTGATCCAGGAGCTGGATGGCAAGACTCTTTCAAACAACAGATGGTCTGGTCCTCTTGGCAAGATGCTGGACTCTGCCACTGAGTTAGAAATAAATCCGAGCTTTGAAAAAATCACAGTTGGCCCTCCACTCGTTGAGCTTGCACATACTGTCATTGACGACCTGAGTACTGACCAGTACTATGGTTACATGATTTGCAGTGCCATCAAAACTGGGGTCATGCCTGATAGACTTGCTTACCTGCAGATAGGTCCAGTCTCACATTCTAAGTGGCTCACAACGGCTCTCAGGTTCTGCAGAATTTGGGTCGCTCATCATAAACTGAAAGGGAACCAGCTTCACAACCTGAGACTTATTGTCCAATTCATCGTGAGTGTCTACTTGCCAAATTGGTTCAACACCAAGGTCAAGTCATCGTTCTCCGAAGGTCCGAGGCATGTTCTCTTCCAGCTTGAGCTCCTGAGGAGTCAGCCAAGGAAGGTTGTTCAGATTGTGGAGCAGACTGTGAGATCTTCCTGGTATGCTCATCCCGAGGCAGTTCTGCAGACAATGCTCTGCAGTAAGGATGAGGAGGAGAGAAGAGTGGCAGTCAAAAAGATCTTGGATATGAGACTTATAAGAGGATCTGGGCATGACGAATCAGTTGGTGACGATTCCTTCAGGGTCAGGAAGACTCCTGAAGTCACTCTAGGTGCCAAGACCCTCACTGATCTCATAGATCTGGATAACATCCAGGCTGGCAGTGAGCCCCCTCTTACCTGCAGCCTCACCAATGTTCAAGTCAGAGCTTTCCTGGACAACCCCATGCATGTCCCTGCCTGGCCCTCGCACACCCAGAGTATAGAGCGTTGTGTACAGCAAGTGAGCGAGGCCAGCAGTCACGTGTACAGCCAGGAGAGGAGGGAAGGCTACATCCGAGCTCAGGTGGTCAGCAGGGAGGTGATGAGTAGAAACAGAAGCAAGAAGGACATGTTCTCTATGGTGTGCAGCAACACCGGGTCGTAGTAATAAAACCGGTTTTTGTATTTGATGATTTTGTTTTCTAAAGGAATATTAAATTTAATAAATGTGTCAAGATCATTCGTTTCACTATTCTGGATCATTTTCATCCTAATAAATTAACCTGATACATTTACTTTACTTTAAATAAGCTATTCAGTGGTGCTGGTAAAAGGGTGGGAATACTGAATTTTCATAAGATTTCAAGTTAAAATTTACCTAGCAAAAAATGAAACCTTTTCAAATCTGAAGATATCACATGATTTTGCACATAGAACGACATCATTAATACCATGGGCCGATTATTCAAACTCAAAAAAAAAAAATTCGCCTCCGTATGACACACCCTATTACCACAGAGTTATACAACAACACCCCATAGATGTAATCATTCATACAAGCTCTGTGAGAATGTTACTTCAACTTTTCACAGAGTTATACAACAACACTCCATAGATGTAATCCTTCATACAAGCTCTGTGATAATGTTACTTAATCTTACCACAGAGTTATACAACAACACCCCATAGATGTAATCCTTCATACAAGCTCTGTGAGAATGTTACTTCATCTTACCACAGAGTTATACAACAACACTCCATAGATGTAATCCTTCATACAAGCTCTGTGAGAATGTTACTTCATCTTACCACAGAGTTATACAACAACACCCCATAGATGTAATCCTTCATACAAGCTCTGTGAGAATGTGTCTTCATCTTATCACAGGGTTATACAACAACACTCCATAGATGTAATCCTTCATACAAGCTCTGTGAGAATGTTACTTCATCTTTTCACAGAGTTATACAACAACACTCCATAGATGTAATCATTCATACAAGCTCTGTGAGAATGTTACTTCATCTTACCACAGAGTTAACAACAACACTCCATAGATGTAATCCTTCATACAAGCTCTGTGAGAATGTTACTTCATCTTATCACAAAGTTAACAACAACACTCCATAGATGCAATCCTTCATACAAGCTCTGTGAGAATGTTACTTCATCTTACCACAGAGTTATACAACAACACTCCATAGATGTAATCCTTCATACAAGCTCTGTGAGAATGTTACTTCATCTTACCACAGAGTTATACAACAACACCCCATAGATGTAATCCTTCATACAAGCTCTGTGAGAATGTTACTTCATCTTACCACAGAGTTGTACATCAACACCTCATATAGATGTAATCCTTCATATAAGCTTTGTGAGAATGTTACTTCATCTTACCGCAGAGTTATACAACAACACTCCATAGATGTAATCCTTCATACAAGCTCTGTGAGAATGTTACTTCATCTTATCCAAAGAGTTAACAATAACACTCCAGAGATGTAATCCTTCATACAAGCTCTGTGAGAATGTTGCTTCATCTTATCACAGAGTTATACAACAATACTCCATAGATGTAATCTTTCATACAAGCTGTGAGAATGTTACTTCATCTTACCACAGAGTTGTACATCAACACCTCATATAGATGTAATCCTTCATATAAGCTCTGTGAGAATGTGACTTCATCTTACCACAAAGTTAACAACAACATTCCATAGATGTAATCCTTCATACAAGCTCTGTGAGAATGTTGCTTCATCTTATCACAGAGTTAACAACAACACTTCATAGATGTAATCTTTCATACAAGCTCTGTAAGAATGTTACTTTATCTTACCACAGAGTTATACAACAACACTCCATATATGTAATCCTTCATACAAGCTCTGTGAGAATGTTACTTCATCTTACCACAGAGTTATACAACAACACTCCATAGATGTAATCCTTCATACAAGCTCTGTGAGAATGTTACTTCATCTTACCACAGAGTTATACAACAACACTCCATAGATGTAATCCTTCATGCAAGCGCTGTGAGAATGTTACTTCATCTTATCGCAGAGTTATACAACAACACTCCATAGATGTAATCCTTCATACAAGCTCTGTGAGAATGTTACTTCATCTTACCACAGAGTTATACAACAACACCCCATAGATGTAATCATTCATACAAGCTCTGTGAGAATGTTACTTCATCTTATCACAGAATTATACAACAACACTCCATAGATGTAATCCTTCATGCAAGCTCTGTGAGAATGTTACTTCATCTTACCACAGAGTTATACAACAACACCCCATAGATGTAATCCTTCATACAAGCTCTGTGAGAATGTGTCTTCATCTTATCACAGAGTTATACAACAACACTCCATAGATGTAATCCTTCATACAAGCTCTGTGAGAATGTTACTTCATCTTATCACAGAGTTATACAACAACACTCCATAGATGTAATCCTTCATACAAGCTCTGTGAGAATGTTACTTCATCTTACCACAGAGTTAACAACAACACTCCATAGATGTAATCCTTCATACAAGCTCTGTGAGAATGTTACTTCATCTTACCACAGAGTTATACAACAACACCCCATAGATGTAATCCTTCATACAAGCTCTGTGAGAATGTTACTTCATCTTACCACAGAGTTATACAACAACACTCCATAGATGTAATCCTTCATACAAGCTCTGTGAGAATGTTACTTCATCTTACCACAGAGTTATACAACAACACCCCATAGATGTAATCCTTCATACAAGCTCTGTGAGAAAGTTACTTCATCTTACCACAGAGTTATACAACAACACTCCATAGATGTAATCCTTCATACAAGCTCTGTGAGAATGTTACTTCATCTTACCACAGAGTTGTACATCAACACCTCATGTAGATGTAATCCTTCATATAAGCTCTGTGAGAATGTTACTTCATCTTATCACAAAGTTAACAACAACACTCCATAGATGTAATCCTTCATACAAGCTCTGTGAGAATGTTACTTCATCTTATCACAGAGTTAACAACAACACTTCATAGATGTAATCTTTCATACAAGCTCTGTAAGAATGTTACTTTATCTTACCACAGAGTTATACAACAACACTCCATATATGTAATCCTTCATACAAGCTCTGAGAATGTTACTTCATCTTACCACAGAGTTATACAACAACACTCCATAGATGTAATCCTTCATACAAGCTCTGTGAGAATGTTACTTCATCTTACCACAGAGTTATACAACAACACCCCATAGATGTAATCCTTCATACAAGCTCTGTGAGAATGTTACTTCATCTTACCACAGAGTTGTACATCAACACCTCATATAGATGTAATCCTTCATATAAGCTCTGTGAGAATGTTACTTCATCTTACCGCAGAGTTATACAACAACACTCCATAGATGTAATCCTTCATACAAGCTCTGTGAGAATGTTACTTCATCTTACCAAAGAGTTAACAACAACACTCCAGAGATGTAATCCTTCATACAAGCTCTGTGAGAATGTTACTTCATCTTATCACAGAGTTATACAACAACACTCCATAGATGTAATCTTTCATACAAGCTCTGTGAGAATGTTACTTCATCTTACCACAGAGTTGTACATCAACACCTCATATAGATGTAATCCTTCATATAAGCTCTGTGAGAATGTTACTTCATCTTACCACAAAGTTAACAACAACACTCCATAGATGTAATCCTTCATACAAGCTCTGTGAGAATGTTACTTCATCTTATCACAGAGTTAACAACAACACTTCATAGATGTAATCTTTCATACAAGCTCTGTTAGAATGTTACTTTATCTTACCACAGAGTTATACAACAACACTCCATATATGTAATCCTTCATACAAGCTCTGTGAGAATGTTACTTCATCTTACCACAGAGTTATACAACAACACTCCATAGATGTAATCCTTCATACAAGCGCTGTGAGAATGTTACTTCATCTTATCACAGAGTTATACAACAACACTCCATAGATGTAATCCTTCATACAAGCTCTGTGAGAATGTTACTTCATCTTACCACAGAGTTATACAACAACACTCTATAGATGTAATCCTTCATACAAGCTCTGTGAGAATGTTACTTCATCTTACCACAGAGTTATACAACAACACTCCATAGATGTAATCCTTCATACAAGCGCTGTGAGAATGTTACTTCATCTTATCACAGAGTTATACAACAACACTCCATAGATGTAATCCTTCATACAAGCTCTGTGAGAATGTTACTTCATCTTACCACAGAGTTATACAACAACACCCCATAGATGTAATCATTCATACAAGCTCTGTGAGAATGTTACTTCATCTTATCACAGAGTTATACAACAACACTCCATAGATGTAATCCTTCATACAAGCTCTGTGAGAATGTTACTTCATCTTACCACAGAGTTGTACATCAACACCTCATATAGATGTAATCCTTCATACAAGCTCTGTGAGAATGTTACTTCATCTTATCACAGAGTTATATAACAGCACTCCATAGATGTAATCCTCCATACAAGCTCTGTGAGAATGTTACTTCATCTTATCACAGAGTTATACAACAACACTCCATAGATGTAATCCTTCATACAAGCTCTGTGAGAATGTTACTTCATCTTACCACAGAGTTAACAACAACACTCCATAGATGTAATCCTTCATACAAGCTCTGTGAGAATGTTACTTCATCTTACCACAGAGTTAACAACAACACTCCATAGATGTAATCCTTCATACAAGCTCTGTGAGAATTTTTACTTCATCTTACCACAGAGTTATACAACAACACCCCATAGATGTAATCCTTCATACAAGCTCTGTGAGAATGTTACTTCATCTTACCACAGAGTTATACAACAACACCCCATAGATGTAATCCTTCATACAAGCTCTGTGAGAATGTTACTTCATCTTATCACAGAGTTAACAACAACACTCCATAGATGTAATCCTTCATACAAGCTCTGTGAGAATGTTACTTCATCTTACCACAGAGTTATACAACAACACTCCATAGATGTAATCCTTCATACAAGCTCTGTGAGAATGTTACTTCATCTTATCACAGAGTTATACAACAACACTCCATAGATGTAATCCTTCATACAAGCTCTGTGAGAATGTTACTTCATCTTACCACAGAGTTGTACATCAACACCTCATATAGATGTAATCCTTCATATAAGCTCTGTGAGAATGTTACTTCATCTTACACAGAGTTATACAACAACACTCCATAGATGTAATCCTTCATACAAGCTCTGTGAGAATGTTACTTCATCTTACCACAGAGTTAACAACAACACTCCATAGATGTAATCCTTCATACAAGCTCTGTGAGAATGTTACTTCATCTTATCACAGAGTTATACAACAACACTCCATAGATGTAATCCTTCATACAAGCTGTGAGAATGTTACTTCATCTTACCACAGAGTTGTACATCAACACCTCATATAGATGTAATCCTTCATATAAGCTCTGTGAGAATGATACTTCATCTTACCACAAAGTTAACAACAACACTCCATAGATGTAATCCTTCATACAAGCTCTGTGAGAATGTTACTTCATCTTATCACAGAGTTAACAACAACACTTCATAGATGTAATCTTTCATACAAGCTCTGTAAGAATGTTACTTTATCTTACCACAGAGTTAACAACAACACTCCATATATGTAATCCTTCATACAAGCTCTGTGAGAATGTTACTTCATCTTACCACAGAGTTATACAACAACACTCCATAGATGTAATCCTTCATACAAGCTCTGTGAGAATGTTACTTCATCTTATCACAGAGTTATACAACAACACTCCATAGATGTAATCCTTCATACAAGCTCTGTGAGAATGTTACTTCATCTTACCACAGAGTTATACAACAACACCCCATAGATGTAATCCTTCATACAAGCTCTGTGAGAATGTTACTTCATCTTATCACAGAGTTATACAACAACACTCCATAGATGTAATCCTTCATACAAGCTCTGTGAGAATGTTACTTCATCTTACCACAGAGTTATACAACAACACCCCATAGATGTAATCCTTCATACAAGCTCTGTGAGAATGTTACTTCATCTTACCACAGAGTTATACAACAACACTCCATAGATGTAATCCTTCATACAAGCTCTGTGAGAATGTTACTTCATCTTATCACAGAGTTATACAACAACACTCCATAGATGTAATCCTTCATACAAGCTCTGTGAGAATGTTACTTCATCTTACCACAGAGTTATACAACAACACTCCAGAGATGTAATCCTTCATACAAGTGCTGTGAGAATGTTACTTCATCTTATCACAGAGTTATACAACAACACTCCATAGATGTAATCCTTCATACAAGCTCTGTGAGAATGTTACTTCATCTTACCACAGAGTTGTACATCAACACCTCATATAGATGTAATCCTTCATATAAGCTCTGTGAGAATGTTACTTCATCTTACCGCAGAGTTATACAACAACACTCCATAGATGTAATCCTTCATACAAGCTCTGTGAGAATGTTACTTCATCTTACCAAAGAGTTAACAACAACACTCCAGAGATGTAATCCTTCATACAAGCTCTGTGTGAATGTTACTTCATCTTATCACAGAGTTTTACAACAACACTCCATAGATGTAATCTTTCATACCAGCTGTGAGAATGTTACTTCATCTTACCACAGAGTTGTACATCAACACCTCATATAGATGTAATCCTTCATATAAGCTCTGTGAGAATGTTACTTCATCTTACCACAAAGTTAACAACAACACTCCATAGATGTAATCCTTCATACAAGCTCTGTGAGAATGTTACTTCATCTTATCACAGAGTTAACAACAACACTTCATAAATGTAATCTTTCATACAAGCTCTGTAAGAATTTTACTTTATCTTACCACAGAGTTAACAACAACACTCCATATATGTAATCCTTCATACAAGCTCTGTGAGAATGTTACTTCATCTTACCACAGAGTTATACAACAACACTCCATAGATGTAATCCTTCATACAAGCGCTGTGAGAATGTTACTTCATCTTATCACAGAGTTATACAACAACACTCCATAGATGTAATCCTTCATACAAGCTCTGTGAGAATGTTACTTCATCTTACCACAGAGTTATACAACAACACCCCATAGATGTAATCATTCATACAAGCTCTGTGATAATGCTACTTCATCTTATCACAGAGTTATACAACAACACTCCATAGATGTAATCCTTCATACAAGCTCTGTGAGAATGTTACTTCATCTTACCACAGAGTTATACAACAACACCCCATAGATGTAATCCTTCATACAAACTCTTTGAGAATGTTGCTTCATCTTACCACAGAGTTATACAACAACACTCCATAGATGTAATCCTTCATACAAGCTCTGTGAGAATGTTACTTCATCTTACCACAGAGTTATACAACAACACTCCATAGATGTAATCCTTCATACAAGCTCTGTGAGAATGTTACTTCATCTTACCACAGAGTTATACAATAACACTCCATAGATGTAATCCTTCATACAAGCTCTGTGAGAATATTACTTCATCTTACCACAGAGTTATCATTATTAGTTTTAATTACAGGTTATGTATATAGTTGTAATACGAAATGTATAATGTGGTAAACTTAATGACAAAGTACCTACATATGACTCTAACAGTGACTACCTCTTATTCAGGAATGTTGCATGTATATAAAAGCAGAGGCAGTACATTTACCTTATGCTGTACTTATATAGTTTACATTATGAATACAGTATATACAACATATATTTGTTTAAATTTTCATAGGAGTAGTTAGAAATATTTTTTGATAGTGTTGTGCCAGTCTTACATGTCTATATATCGTGTTCCTTACCACAAAATGTATCCCAAAATGATAAACACATGTAACAAGAGTGACACAAACAACATAACTATCCATATATGAGTGTAATATACTTTCTGTAATTGTTTTTAAGTCAAAGTATGATGGTGTTATACAAGGTGATGAATACAACCACTATTAAAGACCAATTAAGGCGTCCAGTGTAGTAACCCGCTGTCCACCACTATTGTATAGTGGAAATGGTGATATTTATAGCACTGTCTTCCCGAAACCCTGTTCTATCCAGAGACAAGTCTTGGTGCAAAAAGTGAAAATGTACGAAGTCCCAAGAGTACAGGGAGGGGGACAATGGACCGCTCTTGGTAGCCGTGAACTGGTTAGCCGTCTGTCACAACCTGGATAGGTGGTACACACAGCCAACCAATTTCATGGTCACGTTTGTGCAGTAAGTCCGTTGAACATTTAATTATTCCTATTATGCTACAGCGCCCACAAAACATGTGAACCATTTTAGTCCCCCAGTAAAGACTTCCGTTCTCTATTCACTTCAGTATGTCTCAGTCTTCCTCGGGTATTTTTTAATTAACTCAGGATGTTCAAGGAAATTCATATTGTGGGTGAATGAATTTATTGTACAGTCGATTATGTACAACTACCATGATAGTAAAGAGTCTAGATGTGTTGAGTATATATGTTGAAGGCATCCTGTATCTTATATGTTGAGTATTTCGTGTGAAGAGATTGTGTGCTGTGCACATCTGTTTACCAAATGTAGATCATAATTATGTACCGTGTTCTTGCGCGGCGGCTGTTGGTAATTAAAGTCATTCTATATTGATATATCAACATCAGAGAATCCGATGAAAACATACAAAGTGTTGTCAGTCTTATATTAAAGAAGTTAGATAATTGTCTGAAATGTAAACACAAAACGTATTTATAGCTCGAGTTTAACGGAAATTCAATTATCTCCATGGTTGCCAGATGTACGACAAGCTTCACGGCCAAGACTCGCGCCATCTCACGGCCAAATCTTTTTGAATGGGAAGCAC
>CAUDMG010003147.1:0-33701 GCA_958450375.1 Homarus gammarus | reverse complement strand
GGCAATGTCTGTAGGACAGCAAAGGAGTCGGGACGCCATTATGCACATCAATCCAGGCTTGACACGACCTGTTGCCAAAGGTGACGTGTGCATAGAGTGAACCTAGGGCCGGGGTCATCTGTGAACCATCTGCCATAAAGCGGAGATCCTTGGGGGGCGGTCCTAGATCACTTGGAGAGAGCCCCAAGCATTGCAAATGCTGGGGACCGATGACTGTAGCATCAGCGCCGGTGTCGGGCAACATCTGAAGACGGGATGACACACCGCCGTAGGTCACGATGACGCTGATGTACTGGGGGACTTTGGTCCTGGGACGCGGGGGGGAGCACACATTCCTAATGTGGCTCGAGCGTTGTCAGGAGTCGTCGTGCCTCTGATTGGAAGGCTCTGGGCGGCCCTCTCTGGTGGAAGGGGGCTGAAGCTTCCGCCGACGCGGTCCCTTGGGTTTGTTGGAAGGGCAACACTTGTCATAGTGGCCCAGACGACCACACACATTGCACTGGACGCGTTTGGCTGGGCACCGTACTGTGAGTGACCAGTGGCCCTTACGGTCACAACTGTTGCAGGTAGACTGAGCAGCTGGACACACCTGTGTTCCGTGCTGCTTACCGCAGTTGTTGCAAAATAAACCGGGCGTGGACGTGGTGGGCGAAGGCGTAGGAACAGACTTCTTGTCCTTCTTGTACCGGGACACAGCGCGTACAGCTGTAGGGGGAGCACGGATGGCAGAGGTGGCACACCTGGCAGCCTCATAGGAGCGACATATCGTCAACACATCTTTAAGAGAAGAGGGAGAGTCGAGGGAGTTGAGGCGTTGGACAAGTTCCTCGTCCTTAACACCCATCAGGATCACCTGCCTCAACTGGGTCTCCTCGCACTGCTGGTGGTGGCCTGGACATATATCTACCTCTTCCGAGGCTCTCTTAAGACGCACGTAAAAGGCATCAAAAGACTCACCTTCCAACTGTCTGCAGCTAAACAATTCCCTCCTGCGCAGAGCTTCATTCTGCTGTCCTTTGATGTGCCGTTGTAGAACGTCCAGTACCTCCTCTACAGACAGCAAAGAGGTTGGGGGGTACCTGCAACGTATGTTCCAAGACACGCTGAATTTCCAAGGACAGGCACATACGCAGCTGGATGAGTTGTTTAGGCTGTGACAAACTCTGGAGATCCACCATTGTAGAATAATCAGTCCACCGTCGCCGCCATTCACGAAAAGTCTGGAAAGTCTCATCAGGCTTCAAGATGGGCGGCGTTTGAGCTGCTGCTTTAGGTGGGGCTGGGGGGCGTGAAGGAAGCATGGATGAGGTATCTGAACCAGTCAGTACCGAGGCAGTGTTAGAGCCAGGGGCTTGGTTAACAGTGAGGCGAGATATCAAGGCTTCAAACCGTTCACTGTCTTCCAATCTCCGTTGGTTGTCTCGTTCTGCCTCTGCTTGCCTTCTGTGCTCATCCGCCAAACGTCTGTGGGCTTCATCCTCGCGTTTCTCATCTCTCATAAACTTCAGTAAAGCAATTATCTCTGGAGACAACGCTGAATATTGAGGTGAGGGACTGCGCGATGTGGGGGCTGGAGCGTCGTGGCCGGCCTGGTCATCCATCTCTGCGGGGCTATCACCCGCCTGAGTCATCCAGACGCTGGGTCCACGGCTACGTAAGGCGTGAGACATAACTACTTCATCTGTGTACTATGTCTTAAATCAGTGTTGACTGGTCAGCCCGTCGTATCAACAAGATTTCAGACAAAAAAAATTAAATAAATACACAAATAAGTAGATTATATATATAAAATATATATAAGGAAGCCGCGCGGTCAGCGAGTGTTAGTACATGTACGTGTGCGAGTGAGTGTGTCCCGGGCGGGTAAAGCGTCTCGCCCCAGCTGTGAGGGGGGGTGGAGGCGGCGCTGTGAGGGGGGTGGAGGGAGAGGCGCGGCGACTCCCAGTCAGTCCAGTTACCCTCAGAACGCGGTCAGAGACGGGTGCACTGAACTCTACTCCTTACAAATGCCCAGAACGTGCCGTATACCTTGGGAATCCTTTAGAACAAGGTCACACATGAATGGCACGAAACACACAATGCACTAAACACTTCACAGAAAATCACTGTCACTGACACTGCTCAAAGTTGCGAAATTCTTCGAGCAGGGATGACGCGCGGGAGTTGACCCAAGCGAGAGTCCATAGAGTCCATAGCCGGCTTTCTACAAACTTTGCACTATCACTCGTAAATATCCAGTAAGATCGGATCACTGCGCCATGTTAGGTTCTGAATAATAAGTTCTATATACAGGAGAGAACACAAACACCTGTATAGTTTTGTAGGTTCGGTTTACTGGATAAGAGTATGTACACAGAGGAGAGCAGCGGTCTCCCTGGCTAGACTCCTTGTCAACTGCTATAGGCGACGTATGGCAAGTGATACATTAGCAGCTTCCATACGTCGCCAGGCACATTAATTAGGCATGTGGGATATGGTAATATCATTGCCACACGCTGCTAGCTACATAAATGGAGCACATACATAATATACATACATGACATATAATCCAGCATACATAATATACATACAATTATAACAACCACGGTCATGATTATAACAAGCACGACCATGAATACAACAAGCATGGCCATGAATATAACAACCACGACTATGATTATAACAACCACGACCATGATTATAACAACCACGACCATGATTATAACAAGCACGACCATGAATATAACAAACACGACCATGATTATAACAACCACGACCATGATTATAACAACCACGACCATGATTATAACAGCCACGATCATGATTATAACAACCACGACCATGATTATAACAAGCACGACCATGATTATAACAACCACGACCATGATTATAACAACCACGACCATGAATATAAAAAGCACGAATATGATTATAACAACCACGACCATGATTATAACAACCACGACTATTATTATAATAACCACGACCATGATTATAAAAAGCACGAATATGATTATAACAACCACGACCATGATTATAACAACCACGACCATGATTATAACAACCACGACCATGATTATAACAAGCACGACCATGATTATAACAACCACGACCATGATTATAACAACCACGACTATGATTATAACAACCACGACCATGATTACAACAACCACGACCATGGATATAACAGCCACGACTATGATTATATCAACCACGCCCATCATTATAACAACCACGCCCATCATTATAACAACCACGACTCTGATTATAACAACCACGACCATGATTATAACAACCACAAATATGATTATAACAACCACGACTATGATTAAAACAACCACGACCATGAATATAACAAGCACGACCATGAATATAACAACCACGACTATGATTATAACAACCACTACTATGATTATAACTACCACGACCATGATTATAACAACCACAACTATGACTTTAACAACCACGACCATGATTATAACAACCACGACTATGATTATAAAAACCACGACGTTAAGTATAACATCCACAACTATGATTAAATCAAACACGACCATGAATATAACAACCACGACCATAATTATAACAACCACGACTACGATTATAACAATCACGACTATGATTTTAACAACCACGACCAGGATTATAACATCCACGACCATGATTATAACAACCACGACCATGATTATAACAACCACGACCATGATTATAACAACCACGACCATGATTATAACAGCCACGACTATGATTATAACAACCACGACCATCATTATAACAACCACGACTCTGATTATAACAACCACGACCATGATTATAACAACCACAAATATGATTTTAACAACCACGACCATGATTAAAACAACCACGACCATGAACATAACAACCACGACCAAGATTATAACAACCACGACCAAGATTATAACAAGCACGAAAATGATTATAACAACCACGACTATGATGATAACAACCACGACTATGATTTTAACAACCACGACCATGATTATAACAAGTACGAACATGATTATAATAACCATGCCCATGATTATAACAACCACGAATATAATTATAGCAACCACGACCATGATTATAACAACCACGACCATCATTATAACAACCACGACATTGATTATAACAACCACGACCATTTTTATAACAACCACAAATATGATTATAACAACCACAACCATGATTAAAACAACCACGACCATGATTATAACAACCACGACCATGATTATAACAACCACGACCAAGAATATAACAAGCACGAAAATGATTATAACAACCACGACCAAGAATATAACAAGCACGAAAATGATTATAACAACCACGACCATGATTAAAATAACCACGAATATGATTATAACAACCACGACTCTGATTAAAACAACTACGACCATTATTATAACAACCAAGACCATGATTATAACTACCACGACCATGATTATAACACTCGCGACTATAATTATAAAAACCACGACGTTAAGTATAACATCCACAACTATGATTAAATCAAACACGACCATGAAGAAAATAACCACGACCATAATTATAACAACCACGACTACGATTATAACAATCACGACTATGATTATAACAAAAACGACCATGATTATAACAACCACGACTATGAATATAACAACCACGAACATGATTATAACAACCACGAATATGATTATAACAACCACGTCCATGATTATAACAACCACGACCATGAAAATAACAAGCACGACCATGATTATAACAACCACGACCATGATTATAACAACCACGACCATGATTATAGCAACCACGACCATGATTATAACATCCACGACTATGATTATAACAACCACGTCCATGATTACAACAACCACGACCATGAACATAACAACCACGACCATGATTATAACAACCACGTCCATGATTATAACAACAACGACTATGATTATATCAACCACGACAGTGATTATAACAACCACGACTATGATTATAACAAGCACGACCATGAATACAACAAGCATGGCCATGAATATAACAACCACGACTATGATTATAACAACCACGACCATGATTATAACAACCACGACCATGATTATAATAATCACGACCATGATTATAACAAACACGACCATGATTATAACAACCACGACCATGATTATAACAACCACATATATGATTATAACAGCCACGATCATGATTATAACAACCACGACCATGATTTTAATAAGCATGACTATGATTTTAATAACCACGACCATGATTATAACAACCACGACCATGAATATAAAAGCACGAATATGATTATAACAACCACGACCATGATTATAACAACCACGACTATTATTATAATAACCACGACCATGATTATAAAAAGCACGAATATGATTATAACAACCACGACCATGATTATAACAACCACGACCATGATTATAACAAACAACCACGACCATGATTATAACAATCACGACCATGATTATAGCAACCACGACCATGATTATAACATCCACGACCATGATTATAACAACCACGTCCATGATTATAACAGCAACGACAATGATTATATCAACCACGACAGTGATTATAACAACCACGACTATGATTATAACAAGCACGACCATGAATACAATAAGCATGGCCATGAATATAACAACCACGACTATGATTATAACAACCACGACCATGATTATAACAACCACGACTATGATTATAACAAGCACGTCCATGATTATAACAACCACGACCATGAACATAACAACCACGACTATGATTATAACAATCACGACTATGATTATAACAAAAACGACCATGATTATAACAACCACGACCATGAATATAACAACCACGACCATGATTATAACAACCACAAATATGATTATCACAATCACGACTATGATTACAACAACCACGACCATGATTATAACAACCACGACAATGATTAAAACAACCACGACTATGATTATAACAACCACGACCATGATTATAACAACCACGACCATGATTATAACAACCACGACCATGATTATAACAACCACGAATATGATTATAACAACCACGAACATGATTACAACAACCACGACCATGATTATAACAACCACGACCATGATTATAACAACCACGACTATGATTAAAACAACTAAGACCATTATTATAACATCCAAGACCATGATTATAACTAACACGACCATGATTATAACAACCACGGCAATGATTATAACAACCACGACTATGATTATAACAACCACGACATGATTATAACAACCACGACCATGATTATAACAATCACGACCATGATTATAACAACCACGACCATGATTATAACAACCACGACTATGATTATAACAACCACGACCATGATATAACAACCACGACCATGATTATAACAACCACGACCATGATTATAACAACCACGACTATGATTATAACAACCACGACAATGATTATAACAACCACAACCATGATTATAACAGCCACGACTATGATTATAACAACCACGACCATGATTATAACAACCACGACCATGATTATAACAACCACGACCATGATTATAACACTCGCGACTATGATTTTAAAAACAACGACATGATTATAACAACCACAAGTATGATTAAATCAAGCACGACCATGATTACACCAACCACGACCATGATTATAACAACCACGACTATGATTATAACAACCACGACCATGATTATAACAACCACGACCATGATCATAACAACCACGACTACGATTATAACAATCACGACTATGATTATACCAACCACGACCATGATTATACCAGCCACGGCAATGATTATAACAACCACGACCATGATTATAACAATCACGACCATGATTATAACAACCACGACCATGATTATAACAACCACGACTATGATTATAACAACCACGACCATGATTATAACAACCACGACCATGATTATAACAACCACGACTATGATTATAACAACCACGACCATGATTATAACAACCACGACCATGATTATAACAACCACGACCATGATTATAACAACCACGACCATGATTATAACAACCACGACCATGATTATAACAACCACGACTATGATTATAACAACCACGACTATGATTATAATAACCACGACCATGATTACAACAATCACGACCATGATTATAACAACCACGACCATGATTATAACAACCACGACCATGATTATAACAACAACGACCATGATTATAAAAACCACGACCATGATTATAACAACCACGACCATGATTATAACAACCACGACTATGAATATAACAACCACGACAATGATTATAATAACCACAACCATGATTATAACAGCCACGACTATGATTATAACAACCACGACCATGATTATAACAACCACGACCATGATTATAATAACCACGACTATGATTAAAACAACTAAGACCATTATTATAACATCGAAGACCATGATTATAACTAACACGACCATGATTATAACACTCGCAATTATGATTATAAAAACAACGACGTTAATTATAACATCCACAACTATGATTAAATCAAGCACGACCATGATTATAACAACCACGACCATGATTATAACAACCACGACCATGATTATAGCAACCACGACCAAGATTATAACAATCATGACCATGATTATAACAACCACGACCATGATTATAACAACCACGACAATGATTATAACAAGTACGACTATGATTATAACAACCAAGACCATGATTATAACAACCACGACCATGATTATAACAAAAACGACAATGATTATAACAACCACGACCATGATTGTAACAGCCACGACTATGATTATAACAAGCACGACCATCATTATAACAACCACGATAATGATTATAACAAGCACGACCATGAATATAACAAACACGAATATGATTATAACAACAACGACCATGATTATAACAACCACGACTATAATTATAATAACCACGACCATGTTTATAACAACCAAGACCATGATTATAACAACCACGAACATGATTATAACAACCACGACAATGAATATGACAAACACGACCATGATTATAACAGCCACGACTATGAATATAACAAGCACGACCATCATTATAACAACCACGACTCTGATTAAAACAACCACGACCATGATTATAACAACCACGACCATGATTATAACAACCACGACCATGGTTATAACAGCCACGACAATGATTATATCAACCACGCCCATCATTATAACAACCACGCCCATCATTATAACAACCACGACTCTGATTATTACAACCACGACCATGATTATAACAAACACAAATATGATTATAACACCACGACTATGATTAAAACAACCACGACCATGAATATAACAAGCACGACCATGAATATAACAACCACGACTATGATTATAACAACCACTACTTTGATTATAACTACCACGACCATGATTATAACAACCACAACTATGACTTTAACAACCACGACCATGATTATAACAAACACGACTATGATTATAAAACCACGACGTTAAGTATAACATCCACAACTATGATTAAATCAAACACGACCATGAATATAACAACCACGACCATAATTATAACAACCACGACCACCATTATAACAATCACGACTATGATTATAACTACCACGACCATGATTATAACAACCACAACTATGATTTTAACAACCACGACCATGATTATAACATCCATGCCCATGATTATAAGAACCACGAATTTGATTATAGCAACCACGACCATGATTATAGCAACCACGACCATGATTATAACAGCCACGACTTTGATTATAACAACCACGACCATCATTATAACAATCACGACTCTGATTATAGCAACCACGACCATGATTATAACAACCACAAATATGATTTTAACAACCACGACCATGATTAAAACAACCACGACCATGAACATAAGAACCACGACCAAGATTATAACAACCACGACCAAGATTATAACAAGCACGAAAATGATTATAACAACCACGACTATGATGATAACAACCACGACTATGATTTTAACAACCACGACCATGATTATAACAAGTACGAACATGATTATAATAACCATGCCCATGATTATAACAACCACGAATATAATTATAGCAACCACGACCATGATTATAACAACCACGACCATGATTATAACAGCCACGACTATGATTATAACAACCACGACCATCATTATAACAACCACGACAATGATTATAACAACCACGACCATTTTTATAACAACCACAAATATGATTATAACAACCACAACCATGATTAAAACAACCACTACCATGATTATAACAACCACGACCATGAGTATAGCAACCACGACCAAGAATATAACAAGCACGAAAATGATTATAACAACCACAACCAAGAATATAACAAGCACGAAAATGATTATAACAACCACGACTATGATTAAAACAACTCCGACCATTATTATAACAACCAAGACCATGATTATAACTACCACGACCATGATTATAACACTCGCGACTATAATTATAAAAACCACGACGTTAAGTATAACATCCACAACTATGATTAAATCAAACAAGACCATAAAGAAAACAACCACGACCATATTTATAACACCCACGACTACGATTATAACACTCACGAGTATGATTATAACAAAAACGATCATGATTATAACAACCACGACTATGAATATAACAACCACGAACATGATTATAACAACCACGAATATGATTATAACAGTTCGTCCATGATTATAACAACCACGACCATGAAAATAACAAGCACGCCCATGATTATAACAACCACGACCATGATTATAGCAACCACGACCATGATTATAACATCCACGACTATGATTATAACAACCACGTCCATGATTATAACAACCACGACCATGAACATAACAACCACGACTACGATTATAACAATTACGACTATGATTATAACAACCACGACCATGATTATAACAGCCACGGCAATGATTATAACAACCACGACTATGATTATAACAACCACGTCATTGATGCTAACAACCACGACCATGATTATAACAATCACGACCATGATTATAACAACCACGACCATGATTATAACAACCACGACTATGATTATAATAACCACGACCATGAATACAACAATCACGACCATGATTATAACAACCACGACCATGATTATAACAACCACGACCATGATTATAACAACCACGACCATGATTATAACAACAACGACCATGATTATAAAAACCACGACCATGATTATAACAACCACGACCATGATTATAACAACCACGACTATGAATATAACAACCACGACAATGATTATAATAACCACAACCATGATTATAACAGCCACGACTATGATTATAACAACCACGACCATCATTATAACAACCACGACCATGATTATAACAACCACGACTATGATTAAAACAACTAAGACCATTATTATAACATCCAAGACCATGATTATAACTAACACGACCATGATTATAACAGCCACGGCAATGATTATAACAACCACGACTATGATTATAATAACCACGACCATGAATACAACAAACACGACCATGATTATAACAACCACGACCATGATCATAACAACCACGACCATGATTATAACAACAACGACCATGATTATAAAAACCACGACCATGATTATAACAACCACGACCATGATTATAACAACCACGACTATGAATATTACAACCACGACAATGATTATAATAACCACAACCATGATTATAACAGCCACGACTATGATTATAACAACCACGACCATCATTATAACAACCACGACCATGATTATAACAACCACGACCATGATTATAACACTCGCGACTATGATTATAAAAACAACGACGTTAATTATAACATCCACAAGTATGATTAAATCAAGCACGACCATGATTATAGCAACAACGACCATGATTATAACATCCACGACTATGATTATAACAACCACGTCCATGATTATAACAACCACGTCCATGAACATAACAACCACGACTACGATTAAAACAATCACGACTATGATTATACCAACCACGACCATGATTATAACAGCCACGGCAATGATTATAACAACCACGACTATGATTATAACAACCACGTCATTGATAATAACAACCACGACCATGATTATAACAATCACGACCATGATTATAACAATCAGGACCCTGATTATAGCAACCACGACCATGATTATAACAACCACGACTATGATTATAACAGCCACGACCATGATTAAACAACCACGACCATGAATATAACAACCACGACCATGATTATAACAACCACGACGATGATTATAACAACCACGACTATGATTATAACAACCACGACCATGATTATAACAATCACGACCATGATTATAACAACCACGACCATGATTATATCAACCACGACCATGATTATAACAATCACGACCATTATTATAGCAACCACGACCATGATTATAACATCCACGACTATGATTATAACAACCACGTCCATGATTATAACAACCACGACCATGAACATAACAACCACGACTACGATTATAGCAATTACGACTATGATTATAACAACCACGACCATGATTATAACAACAACGACCATGATTAAAACAACCACGACCATGATTATAACAACCACGACCATGATTATAACAACCACGACTATGATTATAACAACCACGACAATGATTATAATAACCACGACCATGATTATAACAGCCACGACTATGATTATAACAACCACGACCATCATTATAACAACCACGACCATGATTATAACAACCACGACCATGATTATAACAACCACGACCATGATTATAACAACCACGACTATGATATAAACACGACGTTAATTATAACATCCACAAGTATGATTAAATCAAGCACGACCATGATTATAGCAACAACGACCATGATTATAACATCCACGACTATGATTATAACAACCACGTCCATGATTATAACAACCACGTCCATGAACATAACAACCACGACTACGATTAAAACAATCACGACTATGATTATACCAACCACGACCATGATTATAACAGCCACGGCAATGATTATAACAACCACGACTATGATTATAACAACCACGTCATTGATAATAACAACCACGACCATGATTATAACAATCACGACCATGATTATAACAATCAGGACCCTGATTATAGCAACCACGACCATGATTATAACATCCACGACTATGATTATAACAGCCACGTCCATGATTACAACAACCACGACCATGAACAAAACAACCACGACCATGATTATAGCAACCACGACGATGATTTTAACAACCACGACTATGATTATAACAACCAGGACCATGATTATAACAATCACGACCATGATTATAACAACCACGACCATGATTATAACAACCACGACCATGATTATAACAATCACGACCATGATTATAGCAACCACGACCATGATTATAACATCCACGACTATGATTATAACAACCACGACCATGATTATAACAACCACGACCATGAACATAACAACCACGACTACGATTATAACAATTACGACTATGATTATAACAACCACGACCATGATTATAACAGCCACGACATGATTATAACAACCACGACTATGATTATAACAACCACGTCATGATTATAACAACCACGACCATGATTATAACAACCACGACCATGATTATAACAACCACGACTATGATTATAACAACCACTACTATGATTATAATAACCACGACCATGATTACAACAATCACGACCATGATTATAACAACCACGACCATGATTATAACAACCACGACCATGATTATAACAACCACGACCATCATTATAACAACCACGACCATGATTATAATAACCACGACTATGATTAAAACAACTAAGACCATTATTATAACATCGAAGACCATGATTATAACTAACACGACCATGATTATAGCACTCGCAATTATGATTATAAAAACAACGACGTTAATTATAACATCCACAACTATGATTAAATCAAGCACGATCATGATTATAACAACCACGACCATGATTATAACAACCACGACCATGATTATAG
Source organism: Homarus gammarus (assembly GCA_958450375.1). Classification (NCBI taxonomy): domain Eukaryota; kingdom Metazoa; phylum Arthropoda; class Malacostraca; order Decapoda; family Nephropidae; genus Homarus; species Homarus gammarus. The sequence continues at coordinate 20,759 of CAUDMG010003147.1, read as the reverse complement.
CAACCACGACCAAGATTATAACAATCATGACCATGATTACAACAACCACGACCATGATTATAACAACCACGACAATGATTATAACAAGTACGACTATGATTATAACAACCAAGACCATGATTATAACAACCACGACCATGATTATAACAGCCACGACTATGATTATAACAAGCACGACCATCATTATAACAACCACGATAATGATTATAACAAGCACGACCATGAATAAAACAAACACGAATATGCTTATAACAACAACGACCATGATTATAACAACCACGACTATAATTATAATAACCACGACCATGTTTATAACAACCAAGACCATGATTATAACAACCACGAACATGATTATAACAACCACGACAATGAATATGACAACCACGACCATGATTATAACAGCCACGACTATGATTATAACAAGCACGACCATCATTATAAAAACCACGACTCTGATTATAACAACCACGACCATGATTATAACAACCACGACCATTATTATAACAACCACGACCATGGTTATAACAGCCACGACAATGATTATATCAACCAAGTCCATCATTATAACAACCACGCCCATCATTATAACAACCACGACTCTGATTATAACAACCACGACCATGATTATAACAAACACTAATATGATTATAACACCACGACTATGATTAAAACAACCACGACCATGAATATAACAAGCACGACCATGAATATAACAACCACGACTATGATTATAACAACCACTACTTTGATTATAACTACCACGACCATGATTATAACAACCACAACTATGACTTTAACAACCACGACCATGATTAAAAGAAACACGACTATGATTATAAAACCACGACGTTAAGTATAACATCCACAACTATGATTAAATCAAACACGACCATGAATATAACAACCACGACCATAATTATAACAACCACGAATACCATTATAACAATCACGACTATGATTATAATTACCACGACCATGATTATAACAACCACAACTATGATTTTAGCAACCACGACCATGATTATAACATCCATGCCCATGATTATAACAACCACGAAATGATTATAGCAAACACGACCATGATTATAGCAACCACGACCATGATTATAACAGCCACGACTATTATTATAACAACCACGACCATCATTACAACAATCACGACTCTGATTATAACAACCACGACCATGATTATAACAACCACAAATATGATTTTAACAACCACGACCATGATTAAAACAACCACGACCATGAACATAAGAACCACGACCAAGATTATAACAACCACGACCAAGATTATAACAAGCACGAAAATGATTATAACAACCACGACTATGATGATAACAACCACGACTATGATTTTAACAACCACGACCATGATTATAACAAGTACGAACATGATTATAATAACCATGCCCATGATTATAACAACCACGAATATAATTATAGCAACCACGACCATGATTATAATAACCACGACCATGATTATAACAGCCACGACTATGATTATAACAACCACGACCATCATTATAACAACCACGACATTGATTATAACAACCACGACCATTTCTATAACAACCACAAATATGATTATAACAACCACAACCATGATTAAAACAACCACTACCATGATTATAACAACCACGACTATGAATATAACAACCACGACAATGATTATAATAACCACAACCATGATTATAACAGCCACGACTATGATTATAACAACCACGACCATCATTATAACAACCACGACCATGATTATAACAACCACGACTATGATTAAAACAACTAAGACCATTATTATAACATCCAAGACCATGATTATAACTAACACGACCATGATTATAACAGCCACGGCAATGATTATAACAACCACGACTATGATTATAACAACCACGTCATTGATAATAACAACCACGACCATGATTATAATAACCACGACCATGAATACAACAAACATGACCATGATTATAACAACCACGACCATGATCATAACAACCACGACCATGATTATAACAACAACGACCATGATTATAGAAACCACGAACATGATTATAACAACCACGACCATGATTATAACAACCACGACTATGAATATAACAACCACGACAATGATTATAATAACCACAACCATGATTATAACAGCCACGACTATGATTATAACAACCACGACCATGATTATAACAACCACGACCATGATTATAACAACCACGACCATGATTATAACACTCGCGACTATGATTATAAAAACAACGACGTTAATTATAACATCCACAAGTATGATTAAATCAAGCACGACCATGATTATAACAACCACGACCATGATTATAACATCCACGACTATGATTATAACAACCACGTCCATGATTATAACAACCACGACCATGAACATAACAACCACGACTACGATTATAACAATCACGACTATGATTATAACAACCACGACCATGATTATAACAGCCACGGCAATGATTATAACAACCACGACTATGATTATAACAACCACGTCATTGATAATAACAACCACGACCATGATTATAACAATCACGACCATGATTATAACAATCAGGACCATGATTATAGCAACCACGACCATGATTATAACATCCACGACTATGATTATAACAACCACGTCCATGATTACAACAACCACGACCATGAACATAACAACCACGACCATGATTATAACAACCACGACGATGATTTTAACAACCACGACTATGATTATAACAACCAGGACCATGATTATAACAATCACGACCATGATTTTAACAACCACGACCATGATTATAACAACCAGGACCATGATTATAACAATCACGACCATTATTATAGCAACCACGACCATGATTATAACATCCACGACTATGATTATAACAACCACGTCCATGATTATAACAACCACGACCATGAACATAACAACCACGACTACGATTATAACAATTACGACTATGATTATAACAACCACGACCATGATTATAACAGCCACGGCAGTGATTATAACAACCACGACTATGATTATAACAACCACGTCATTGATAATAACAACCACGACCATGATTATAACAATCACGACCATGATTATAACAACCACGACTATGATTATAACAACCACTACTATGATTAAAATAACCACGACCATGATTACAACAATCACGACCATGATTATAACAACCACGACCATGATTATAACAACCACGAACATGATTATAACAACCACGACCATCATTATAACAACCACGACCATGATTATAATAACCACGACTATGATTAAAACAACTAAGACCATTATTATAACATCGAAGACCATGATTATAACTAACACGACCATGATTATAACACTCGCAATTATGATTATAAAAACAACGACGTTAATTATAACATCCACAACTATGATTAAATCAAGCACGACCATGATTATAACAACCACGACCATGATTACAACAACCACGACCATGATTATAGCAACCACGACCAAGATTATAACAATCATGATCATGATTATAACAACCACGACCATGATTATAACAACCACGACAATAATTATAACAAGTACGACTATGATTATAACAACCAAGACCATGATTATAACAACCACGACCATGATTATAACAAAAACGCCAGTGATTATAACAACCACGACCATGATTGTAACAGCCACGACAATGATTATAACAAGCACGACCATCATTATAACAACCACGATAATGATTATAACAAGCACGACCATGAATAAAACAAACACGAATATGATTATAACAACAACGACCATGATTATAACAACCACGACTATAATTATAATAACCACGACCATGTTTATAACAACCAAGACCATGATTATAACAACCACGAACATGATTATAACAACCACGACTCTGATTATAACAACCACGACCATGATTATAGCAACCACGACCATGATTATAACAACCACGACCATGGTTATAACAGCCACGACAATGATTATATCAACCACGCCCATCATTATAGCAACCACGCCCATCATTATAACAACCACGCCCATCATTATAACAACCACGACTCTGATTATAACAACCACGACCATGATTATAACAAACACAAATATGATTATAACACCACGATTATGATTAAAACAACCACGACCATGAATATAACAAGCACGACCATGAATATAACAACCACGACTTTGATTATAACAACCACTACTTTGATTATAACTACCACGACCATGATTATAACAACCACAACTATGACTTTAACAAACACGACCATGATTATAACAAACACGACTATGATTATAAAACCACGACGTTAAGTATAACATCCACAACTATGATTAAATCAAACACGACCATGAATATAACAACCACGACCATAATTATAACAACCACGACTACGATTATAACAATCACGACTATGATTATAACTACCACGACCATGATTATAACAACCACAACTATGATTTTAGCAACCACGACCATGATTATAACATCCATGCCCATGATTATAACAACCACGAAATGATTATAGCAACCACGACCATGATTATAACAGCCACGACTATGATTATAACAACCACGACCATCATTATAACAATCACGACTCTGATTATAACAACCACGACCATGATTTTAACAACCACGACCATGATTAAAACAACCACGACCATGAACATAACAACCACGACCAAGATTATAACAACCACGACCAAGATTATAACAAGCACGAAAATGATTATAACAACCACGACTATGATGATAACAACCACGACTATGATTTTAACAACCACGACCATGATTATAACAAGTACGAACATGATTATAATAACCATGCCCATGATTATAACAACCACGAATATAATTATAGCAACCACGACCATGATTATAACAACCACGACCATGATTATAACAGCCACGACTATGATTATAACAACCACGACCATCATTATAACAACCACGACATTGATTATAACAACCACGACCATTTTCATAACAACCACAAATATGATTATAACAACCACAACCATGATTAAAACAACCACTACCATGATTATAACAACCATGACCATGATTATAGCAACCACGACCAAGAATATAACAAGCACGAAAATGATTATAACAACCACGACCAAGAATATAACAAGCACGAAAATGATTATAACAACCACGACTATGATTAAAATAACCACGAATATGATTATAACAACCACGACTATGATTAAAACAACTCCGACCATTATTATTACAACCAAGACTATGATTATAACTACCACGACCATGATTATAACACTCGCGACTATAATTATAAAAACCACGACGTTAAGTATAACATCCACAACTATGATTAAATCAAACACGACCATGAAGAAAACAACCACGACCATATTTATAACACCCACGACTACGATTATAACACTCACGACTATGATTACAACAAAAACGACCATGATTATAACAACCACGACTATGAATATAACAACCACGAACATGATTATAACAACCACGAATATGATTATAACAGCCACGTCCATGATTATAACAACCACGACCATGAAAATAACAAGCACGACCATGATTATAACAACCACGACCATGATTATAACAACCACGACCATGATTATAGCAACCACGACCATGATTATAACATCCACGACTATGATTAAAACGACCACGTCCATGATTACAACAACCACGACCATGAACATAACAACCACGACCATGATTATAACAACCACGACCATGATTATAACAACAACGACTATGATTATATCAACCACGACAGTGATTAAAACAACCACGACCATGATTATAACAAGCACGACCATGAATACAACAAGCATGGCCAGGAATATAACAACCACGACTATGATTATAACAACCACGACCATGATTATAACAACCACGACCATGATTATAATAATCACGACCATGATTATAACAAACACGACCATGATTATAACAACCACGACCATGATTATAACAACCACATGTATGATTATAACAGCCACGATCATGATTATAACAACCACGACCATGATTTTAATAAGCATGACCATGATTTTAAAAACCACGACCATGATTATAACAACCACGACCATGAATATAAAAAGCACGAATTTGATTATAACAACCACGACCATGATTATAACAACCACGACTATTATTATAATAACCACGACCATGATTATAAAAAGCACGAATATGATTATAACAACCACGACCATGATTAAAACAACCACGACCATGATTATAACAACCACGACCATGATTATAACAATGACGACCATGATTATAGCAACCACGACCATGATTATAACATCCATGACTATGATTATAACAACCACACCCAGGATTACAACAACCACGACCATGGTTATAACAGCCACGACTATGATTATATCAACCACGCCCATCATTATAACAACCACGCCCATCATTATAACAACCACGACTCTGATTATAACAACCACGACCATGATTATAACAACCACAAATATGATTATAACAACCACGACTATGATTATAACAACCACGTCATTGATAATAACATCCACGACCATGATTATAACAATCACGACCATGATTATAACAACCACGACCATGAATATAACAACCACGACCATGATTATAACAATCAGGACCCTGATTATAGCAACCACGACCATGATTATAACATCCACGACTATGATTATAACAACCACGTCCATAATTACAACAACAACGACCATGAACATAACAACCACGACCATGATTATAACAACCACGACCATGATTTTTACAACCACGACTATGATTATAACAACCAGGACCATGATTATAACAATCACGACCATGATTTTAACAACCACGACCATGATTATAACAACCAGGACCATGATTATAAAAATCACGACCATTATTATAGCAACCACGACCATGATTATAACATCCACGACTATGATTATAACAACCACGTCCATGATTATAACAACCACGACCATGAACATAACAACCACGACTACGATTATAGCAATTACGACTATGATTATAACAACCACGACCATGATTATAACAGCCACGGCAGTGATTATAACAACCACGACTATGATTATAACAACCACTACTATGATTATAATAACCACGACCATGATTACAACAATCACGACCATGATTATTACAACCACGACTATGAATATAACAACCACGACCATGATTATAATAACCACGACTATGATTAAAACAACTAAGACCATTATAATAACATCGAAAACCATGATTATAACTAACACGACCATGATTATAACACTCGAAACTATGATTATAAAAACAACGACGTTTATTATAACATCCACAACTATGATTAAATCAAGGACGACCATGATTATAACAACCACGACCATGATTATAACAACCACGACCATGATTATAGCAACCACGACCATGATTATAACAATCACGACCATGATTATAACAACCACGACCATGATTATAACAACCACGACCATGATTATAACAGCCACGACTATGATTATAACAACCACGACCATGATTATAACAACCACGACCATGATTATAACAACCACGACCATGATTATAACAACCACGACCATGATTATAACAACCACGACCATGATTATAACAACCACGACCATGATTATAACAACCACGACCATGATTATAACAACCACGACCATGATTATAACAACCACGACTATGATTATAACAACCACGACCATGATTATAACAACCACGACTATGATTATAACAACGACATTATAACAACACGACATGATTATAACAACACGACCATGATTATAACAACCACGACTATGATTATAACAACCACGACCATGATTATAACAACCACGACTATGATTATAACAACCACGACATGATTATAACAACCACGACCATGATTATAACAACCACGACCATGATTATAACAACCACGACCATGATTATAACAACCACGACCATGATATAACAACCACGACCATGATTATAACAACCACGACCATGATTATAACAACCACGACATGATTATAACAACCACGACCATGATTATAACAACCACGACTATGATTATAACAACCACGACCATGATTATAACAACCACGACCATGATATAACAACCACGACCATGATTATAACAACCACGACTATGATTATAACAACCACGACCATGATTATAACACACGACCATGATTATAACAACCACGACTATGATTATAACAACCACGACCATGATTATAACAACCACGACCATGATTATAACAACACGACCATGATTATAACAACCACGACCATGATTATAACAACCACGACCATGATTATAACAACCACGACCATGAATATAACAACCACGACCATGATTATAACAACCACGACCATGATTATAACAACCACGACTATGATTATAACAACCACGACCATTATTATAACATCCAAGACCATGATTATAACAACACGACCATGATTATAACAGCCACGCAATGATTATAACAACCACGACTATGATTATAACAACCACGTCATTGATATAACAACAACGACCATGATTATAAAAGCACGACCATGATTATAACAACCACGACCATGATTATAACAACCACGACTATGATTATAATAACCACGACCATGATTACAACAACCACGACCATGATTATAACAACCACGACCATGATTATAACAACCACGACCATGATTATAACAACACGACCATGATTATAAAAACCACGACCATGATTATAACAACCACGACCATGATTATAACAACCACGACCATGATTATAACCACGACAATGATTATAATAACCACGACCATGATTATAACAGCCACGACTATGATTATAACAACCACGACCATCATTATAACAACCACGACCATGATTATAACAACCACGACCATGATTATAACACTCGCGACTATGATTATAAAAACAACGACGTTAATTATAACATCCACAAGTATGATTAAATCAAGCACGACCATGATTATAACAACCACGACCATGATTATAACATCCACGACTATGATTATAACAACCACGTCCATGATTATAACAACCACGACCATGAACATAACAACCACGACTACGATTATAACAATCACGACTATGATTATACAACCACGACCATGATTATAACAGCCACGGCAATGATTATAACAACCACGACTATGATTATAACAACCACGTCATTGATAATAACAACCACGACCATGATTATAACAATCACGACCATGATTATAACAACCACGACCATGATTATAACATCCACGACTATGATTATAACAACCACGTCCATGATTACAACAACCACGACCATGAACATAACAACCACGACCATGATTATAACAACCACGACCATGATTATAACAACCACGACTATGATTATAACAACCACGACCATGATTATAACAACCACGACCATGATTATAACAACCACGACCATGATTATAACAACCAGGACCATGATTATAACAACCACGACCATGATTATAGCAACCACGACCATGATTATAACAACCACGACTATGATTATAACAACCACGACCATGATTATAACAACCAGACCATGAACATAACAACCACGACTACGATTATAACAACCACTACTATGATTATAACAACCACGACCATGATTATAACAGCCACGGCAATGATTATAACAACCAGGACCATGATTATAACAACCACGTCAATGATAATAACAACCACGACCATGATTATAACAATCACGACCAAGATTATAACAACCACGACTATGATTATAACAACCACTACTATGATTATAACAACCACTACTATGATTATAATAACCACGACCATGATTACAACAATCACGACCATGATTATAACAACCACGACCATGATTATAACAACCACGACCATGATTATAACAACAACGACCATGATTATAAAAACCACGACCATGATTATAACAACCACGACCATGATTATAACAACCACGACTATGAATATAACAACCACGACAATGATTATAATAACCACAACCATGATTATAACAGCCACGACTATGATTATAACAACCACGACCATCATTATAACAACCACGACCATGATTATAATAACCACGACTATGATTAAAACAACTAAGACCATTATATAACATCGAAGACCATGATTAAAACTAACACGACCATTATTATAACACTCGCGACTATGATTATAAAAACAACGACGTTAATTATAACATCCAAACTAAGATTAAATCAAGCACGACCATGATTATAACATCCACGACCATGATTATAACAACCACGACCATGATTATAGCAACCACGACCAAGATTATAACAATCATGACCATGATTATAACAACCACGACCATGATTATGACAACCACGACAATGATTATAACAAGTACGACTATGATTATAACAACCAAGACCATGATTATAACAACCACGACCATGATTATAACAAACACGACAATGATTATAACAACCACGACCATGATTATAACAACCACGACTATGATATAACAACACGACCATGATTATAACAACCACGATCATGATTATAACAAGCACGACCATTAATATAAAAACCACGAATAATATTATAACAACCACGACCATGATTATAAAAACCACGAACATGATTATAACAACCACGACATGATTATAACAACCACGACCATGATTATAACAACCACGACATGATTATAACAACACGACCATGATTATAACAACCACGACTATGATTATAACAACCACGACAATGAACATAACAACCACGACCATGATTATAACAACCACGACTATGATTATAACAACCACGACTATGATTATAACAACCACGACCATGATTATAACAACCACGTCCATGATTATAACAACCACGACCATGAACATAACAACCACGACTACGATTATAACAATTACGACTTTGATTATAACAACCACGACCATGATTATAACAGCAACGGCAATGATTATAACAACCACGACTATGATTATAACAACAACGTCATTGATGCTAACAACCACGACCATGATTATAACAATCACGACCATGATTATAATAACCACGACCATGATTATAACAACCACGACTATGATTATAATAACCACGACCATGAATACAACAATCACGACCATGATTATAACAACAACGACCATGATTATAAAAACCACGACAATGATTATAACAACTACGACCATTATTATAACATCCAAGACCATGATTATAACTAACACGACCATGATTATAACAGCCACGGCAATGATTATAACAACCACGACTATGATTATAACAACCACGTCATTGATAATAACAACCACGACCATGATTATAACAATCACGACCATGATTATAACAACCACGACCATGATTATAACAACCACGACTATGATTATAATAACCACGACCATGATTACAACAAACACGACCATGATTATAACAACCACGACCATGATCATAACAACCACGACCATGATTATAACAACAACGACCATGATTATAAAAACCACGACCATGATTATAACAACCACGACCATGATTATAACAACCACGACTATGAATATTATAACCACGACAATGATTATAATAACCACAACCATGATTATAACAGCCACGACTATGATTATAACAACCACGACTATCATTATAACAACCACGACCATGATTATAACAACCACGACCATGATTATAACACTCGCGACTATGATTATAAAAACAACGACGTTAATTATAACATCCACAAGTATGATTAAATCAAGCACGACCATGATTATAACAACCACGACCATGATTATAACATCCACGACTATGATTATAACAACCACGTCCATGATTATAACAACCACGACCATGAACATAACAACCACGACTACGATTATAACAATCACGACTATGATTATACCAACCACGACCATGATTATAACAGCCACGGCAATGATTATAACAACCACGACTATGATTATAACAACCACGTCATTGATAATAACAACCACGACCATGATTATAACAATCACGACCATGATTATAACAACCACGACCATGATTATAACATCCACGACTATGATTATAACAACCACGTCCATGATTACAACAACCACGACCATGAACATAACAACCACGACCATGATTATAACAACCACGACCATGATTTTAACAACCACGACTATGATTATAGCAACCAGGACCATGATTATAACAATCACGACCATGATTTTAACAACCACGACCATGATTATAACAACCAGGACCATGATTATAACAATCACGACCATTATTATAGCAACCACGACCATGATTATAACATCCACGACTATGATTATAACAACCACGTCCATGATTATAACAACCAGGACCATGAACATAACAACCACGACTACGATTATAACAATTACGACTATGATTATAACAACCACGACCATGATTATAACAGCCACGGCAGTGATTATAACAACCACGACTATGATTATAACAACCACGTCATTGATAATAACAACCACGACCATGATTATAACAATCACGACCAAGATTATAACAACCACGACTATGATTATAACAACCACTACTATGATTATAATAACCACGACCATGATTACAACAATCACGACCATGATTATAACAACCACGACCATGATTATAACAACCACGACCATGATTATAACAACAACGACCATGATTATAAAAACCACGACCATGATTATAACAACCACGACCATGATTATAACAACCACGACTATGAATATAACAAACACGACAATGATTATAATAACCACAACCATGATTATAACAGCCACGACTATGATTATAACAACCACGACCATCATTATAACAACCACGACCATGATTATAATAACCACGACTATGATTAAAACAACTAAGACCATTAATATAACATCGAAGACCATGATTATAACTAACACGACCATTATTATAACACTCGCGACTATGATTATAAAAACAACGACGTTAATTATAACATCCACAACTAAGATTAAATCAAGCACGACCATGATTATAACATCCACGACCATGATTATAACAACCACGACCATGATTATAGCAACCACGACCAAGATTATAACAATCATGACCATGATTATAACAACCACGACCATGATTATGACAACCACGACAATGATTATAACAAGTACGACTATGATTATAACAACCAAGACCATGATTATAACAACCACGACCATGATTATAACAAAAACGACAATGATTATAACAACCACGACCATGATTGTAACAGCCACGACTATGATAATAACAAGCACGACCATCATTATAACAACCACGATAATGATTATAACAAGCACGACCATGAATATAACAAACACGAATAAGATTATAACAACCACGACCATGATTATAACAACCACGAACATGATTATAACAACCACGACAATGAATATAACAACCACGACCATGATTATAACAGCCACGACAATGATTATAACAAGCACGACCATCATTATAACAACCACGACTATGATTATAACAACCACGACAATGAACATAACAACCACGACCATGATTATAACAGCAACGACTATGATTATAACAACCACGACTATAATTATAACAAACACGACCATGATTATAACAACCACGATCTTGATTATAACAACCACGACCATAAATATAACAACCACGACTACGATTATAACAATTACGACTATGATTATAACAACCACGACCATGATTATAACAGCCACGGCAGTGATTATAACAACCACGACTATGATTATAACAACCACGTCATTGATAATAACAACCACGACCATGATTATAACAATCACGACCAAGATTATAACAACCACGACTATGATTATAACAACCACTACTATGATTATAATAACCACGACCATGATTACAACAATCACGACCATGATTATAACAACCACGACCATGATTATAACAACCACGACCATGATTATAACAACCACGACCATGATTATAAAAACCACGACCATGATTATAACAACCACGACTATGAATATAACAACCACGACAATGATTATAATAACCACAACCATGATTATAACAGCCACGACTATGATTATAACAACCACGACCATCATTATAACAACCACGACCATGATTATAATAACCACGACAATGATTAAAACAACTAAGACCATTATTATAACATCGAAGACCATCATTATAACAACCACGTTAATGATTATAACAAGCACGACCATGAATATAACAAACACGAATATGATTATAACAGCCACGACTATGTTTATAACAACCACGACTATAATTATAACAACCACGACCATGATTATAACAACCACGTCCATGATTATAACAATTACGACTATGATTATAACAACCACGACCATGATTATAACAGCCACGGCAGTGATTATAACAACCACGACTATGATTATAACAACCACGTCATTGATAATAACATCCACGACCATGATTATTACAATCACGACCAAGATTATAATAACCACGACTATGATTATAACAACCACTACAATGATTATAATAACCACGACCATGATTACAACAATCACGACCATGATTATAACAACCACGACCATGATTATAACAACCACGACCATGATTATTGTTAGGTTCTGAATAATAAGTTCTATATACAGTAGAGAACACAAACACCTGTATAGTTTTGTAGGTTCGGTTTACTGGATAAGAGTATGTACACAAAGGGGAGCAGCGGTCTCCCTGGCTAGGCTCCTTGTCAACTGCTATAGGCGACGTATGGCAAGTGATACATTAGCAGCTTCCATACGTCGCCAGGCACATTAATTAGGCATGGGGGATATGGTAATAACATTGCCACACGCTCCTAGCTACATAAATGGAGCACATACATAATATACATTCATAATATATAATCCAGCATACATAATATACATACAATTATAACAACAACGACCATGATTATAAAAACCACGACCATGATTATAACAACCACGACCATGATTAAAACAACCACGACTATGAATATAACAACCACGACAATAATTATAATAACCACAACCATGATTATAACAGCCACGACTATGATTATAACAACCACGACCATCATTATAACAACCACGACCATGATTATAATAACCACGACTATGATTAAAACAACTAAGACCATTATTATAACATCGAAGACCATGATTATAACTAACACGACCATGATTATAACACTCGCAACTATGATTATAAAAACAACGACGTTAATTATAACATCCACAACTATGATTAAATCAAGCACGATCATGATTATAACAACCACGACCATGATTATAACAACCACGACCATGATTATAGCAACCACGACCAAGATTATAACAATCATGACCATGATTATAACAACCACGACCATGATTATAACAACCACGACTATAATTAAAATAACCACGACCATGTTTATAACAACCAAGACCATGATTATAACAACCACGAACATGATTATAACAACCACGACAATGAATATGATAACCACGACCATGATTATAACAGCCACGACTATGATTATAACAAGCACGACCATCATTAAAACAACCACGACTATGATTATAGCAACCACGACAATGAATATAACAACCACGACCATGATTATAACAGCCACGCCTATGATTATAACAACCACGACTATAATTATAACAACCACGACCATGATTATAACAACCACGATCATGATTATGACAGCCACGGCAGTGATTTTAACAACCACGACTATGATTATAACAACCACGTCATTGATAATAACAACCACGACCATGATTATAACAATCACGACCATGATTATAACAACCACGACCATGATTATAACAACCACGACCATGATTATAACAATCAGGACCCTGATTATAGCAACCACGACCATGATTATAACATCCACGACTATGATTATAACAACCACCTCCATGATTACAACAACCACGACCATGAACATAACAACCACGACCATGATTATAACAACCACGACCATGATTTTAACAACCACGACTATGATTATAACAACCAGGACCATGATTATAACAATCACGACCATGATTTTAACAACCACGACCATGATTATAACAACCAGGACCATGATTATAACAATCACGACCATTATTATAGCAACCACGACCATGATTATAACATCCACGACTATGATTATAACAACCACGTCCATGATTATAACAACCACGACCATGAACATAACAACCACGACTACGATTATAACAATTACGACTATGATTATAACAACCACGAATTTGATTATAACAACCACGTCATTGATAATAACAACCACGACCATGATTATAACAATCACGACCATGATTATAACAACCACGACTATGATTATAACAACCACTACTATGATTATAATAACCACGACCATGATTACAACAATCACGACCATGATTATAACAACCACGACCATGATTATAACAACCACGACCATGATTATAACAACAACGACCATGATTATAAAAACCACGACCATGATTATAACAACCACGACCATGATTATAACAACCACGACTATGAATATAACAACCACGACAATGATTATAATAACCACAACCATCATTATAACAGCCACGACTATGATTATAACAACCACGACCATCATTATAACAACCACGACCATGATTATAATAACCACGACTATGATTAAAACAACTAAGACCATTATTATAACATCGAAAACCATGATTATAACTAACACGACCATGATTATAACACTCGAAACTATGATTATAAAAACAACGACGTTAATTATAACATCCACAACTATGATTAAATCAAGCACGACCATGATTATAACAACCACGACCATGATTATAACAACCACGACCATGATTATAGCAACCACGACCAAGATTATAACAATCATGACCATGATTATAACAACCACGACCATGATTATAACAACCACGACAATGATTATAACAAGCACGACTATGATTATAACAACCAAGACCATGATTATAACAACCACGACCATGATTATAACAAAAACGACAATGATTATAACAACCACGACCATGATTGTAACAGCCACGACTAAGATTATAACAAGCACGACCATCATTATAACAACCACGATAATGATTATAACAAGCACGACCATGAATATAACAAACACGAATATGATTATAACAACAACGCCCATGATTATAACAACCACGACTATAATTATAATAACCACGACCATGTTTATAACAACCAAGGCCATGATTATAACAACCAAGAACATGATTATAACAACCACGACAATGAATATGACAACCACGACCATGATTATAACAGCCACGACAGTGATTATAACAAGCACGACCATCATTATAACAACCACGACTCTGATTATAACAACCACGACCATGATTATAACAACCACGACCATGATTATAACAACCACGACCATGGTTATAACAGCCACGACTATGATTATATCAACCACGCCCATCATTATAACAACCACGCCCATCATTATAACAACCACGACTCTGATTACAACAACCACGACCATGATTATAACAAACACAAATATGATTATAACACCACGACTATGATTAAAATAACCACGACCATGAATATAACAAGCACGAACATGAATATAACAACCACGACTATGATTAAAACAACCACTACTATGATTATAACTACCACGACCATGATTATAACAACCACAACTATGACTTTAACAACCACGACTATGATTATAGAAACCACGACGTTCAGTATAACATCCACAACTATGATTAAATCAAACACGACCATGAATATAACAACCACGACCATAATTATAACAACCACGACTACGATTATAACAATCACGACTATGATTATAACTACCACGACCATGATTATAACAACCACATCTATGATTTTAACAACCACGACCAGGATTATAACATCCATGCCCATGATTATAACAACCACGAATATGATTATAGCAACCACGACCATGATTATAACAACCACGACCATGATTATAACAGCCACGACTATGATTATAACAACCACGACCATCATTATAACAACCACGACTCTGATTATAACAACCACGACCATGATTATAACAACCACAAATATGATTTTAACAACCACGACCATGATTAAAACAACCACGACCATGAACATAACAACCACGACCAAGATTATAACAACCACGACCAAGATTATAACAAGCACGAAAATGATTATAACAACCACGACTATGATGATAACAACCACGACTATGATTTTAACAACCACGACCATGATTATAACAAGTACGAACATGATTATAATAACCATGCCCATGATTATAACAACCACGAATATAATTATAGCAACCACGACCATGATTATAACAACCACGACCATGATTATAACAACCACGACATTGATTATAACAACCACGACCATTTTTATAACAACCACAAATATGATTATAACAACCACAACCATGATTAAAACAACCACGACCATGATTATAACAACCACGACCATGATTATAACAACCACGACCAAGAATATAACAAGCACGAAAATGATTATAACAACCACTACCAAGAATATAACAAGCACGAAAATGATTATAACAACCACGACCATGATTAAAATAACCACGAATATGATTATAACAACCACGACTATGATTAAAACAACTACGACCATTATTATAACAACCAAGACCATGATTATAACTACCACGACCATGATTATAACACTCGCGACTATAATTATAAAAACCACGACGTTAAGTTTAACATCCACAACTATGATTAAATCAAACACGACCATGAAGAAAACAACCACGACCATAATTATAACAACCACGACTACGATTATAACAATCACGACTATGATTATAAAAAAACGACCATGATTATAACAACCACGACTATGAATATAACAACCACGAACATGATTATAACAACCACGAATATGATTATAACAACCACGTCCATGATTATAACAACCACGACCATGAAAATAACAAGCACGACCATGATTATAACAACCACGACCATGATTATAACAACCACGACCATGATTATAGCAACCACGACCATGATTATAACATCCACGACTATGATTATAACAACCACGTACATGATTACAACAACCGCGACCATGAACATAACAACCACGACCATGATTATAACAACCACGTCCATGATTATAACAACAACGACTATGATTATATTAACCACGACATTGATTATAACAACCACGACTATGATTATAACAAGCACGACCATGAATACAACAAGCAAGGCCATGAATATAACAACCACGACTATGATTATAACAACCACGACCATGATTATAACAACCACGACCATGATTATAATAATCACGACCATGATTATAACAAAAACGACCATGATTATAACAACCACGACCATGATTATAACAACCACATATATGATTATAACAGCCACGATCATGATTATAACAACCACGACCATGATTTTAATCAGCATGACTATGATTTTAAAAACCACGACCATGATTATAACAACCACGACCATGAATATAAAGAGCACGAATATGATTATAACAACCACGACCATGATTATAACAACCACGACTATTATTAAAATAACCACGACCATGATTATAAAAAGCACGAATATGATTATAACAACCACGACCATGATTATAACAACCACGACCATGATTATAACAAACAACCACGACCATGATTATAACAATCACGACCATGATTATAGCAACCACGACCATGATTATAACATCCACGACCATGATTATAACAACAACGACTATGATTACAATAACCTCGACCATGATTATAACAACAACGACTATGATTATATCAACCACGACAGTGATTATAGCAACCACGACTATGATTATAGCAAGCACGACCATGAATACAATAAGCATGGCCATGAATATAACAACCACGACTATGATTATAACAACCACGACCATGATTATAACAACCACGACCATGATTATAACAATCACGACCATGATTATAGCAACCACGACAATGATTATAACATCCACGACTATGATTATAACAAGCACGTCCATGATTATAACAACCACGACCATGAACATAACAACCACGACTATGATTATAACAATCACGACTATGATTATAACAAAAACGACCATGATTACAACAACCACGACCATGAATATAACAACCACGACCAAGATTATAACAACCACAAATATGATTATCACAATCACGACTATTATTACAACAACCACGACCATGATTATAACAACCACGGCAATGATTATAACAACCACGACTATGATTATAACAACCACGTACATGATTATAACAACCACGACCATGATTATAACAACCACGACCATGATTATAACAACCACGGCAATGATTATAACAACCACGACTATGATTATAACTACCACGTCCATGATTATAACAAAAACGACCATGATTATAACAACCACGACCATGAATATAACAACCACGACCATGAATATAAAAAGCACGAATATAATTATAACAACCACGACCATGATTATAACAATCACGACTATTATTATAATAGCCACGACCATGAATATAAAAAGCACGAATATGATTATAACAACCACGACCATGATTATAACAACCACGGGTATGATTATAACAGCCACGACTATGTTTATAACAACCTCGAATATGATTATAATAACAACGACTATGAATATAACAACCACGACAATGATTATAACAACCACGACCATGATTATAACAGGCACGAATATGATTATAACAACCAAGACCATCATTATAACAACCACCGACTATGATTATAACAACCACGACCATGATTATAACAACCACGACTATGATTATAACAAC
>CAUDMG010003145.1:672500-869203 GCA_958450375.1 Homarus gammarus | reverse complement strand
CCCCCCACCACCCAACACCCCCCCCCACCACCCAACACCCCCCCCCACACACCCCAACACTCCCCCCCACCACCCACACTCCCCCCACCACCCAACACTCCCCCCACCACCCAACACTCCCCCCCACACACCCAACACTCCCCCCACCACCAACACTACCCCCACCACCCATCACCCACCCACCACCCAACACCCACCCACCACCCAAACACTCCCCCCCCACCACCCAACACTCCCCCCCACCACCCAACACTCCCCCCACCACCAACACTCCCCCCCACCACCAACACTCCCCACCACCCAACACTCCCCCCCACCACCCAACACTCCCCCCACCACCCAACACTCCCCTCCCACCACCCACCACTCCCCCCCCACCACCCAACACTCCCCCCACCACCCAACACTCCCCCCACCACCCAACACTCCCCCCCACCACCCAACACTCCCCCCCACCACCCAACACTCAACACTCCCCCCACCACCCAACACTCCCCCCACCACCCAACACTCCCCCCCACCACCCAACACTCCCCCCCCCCACCACCCAACACTACCCCCACCACCCAACACTCCCCCCACCACCCAACCCTCCCCCCACCACCCCACACACCCCCCACACACCCAACACTCCCCCCCACCACCCAACACTCCCCCCCACCACCCAAACACTCCCCCCCCCCCCCCCCAACACTCCCCCCCACCACCACCACTCCTCCCCACCACCACCAACACTCCCCCCCCCACCACCCAACACTCCCCCCCACCACCCAACACTCCCCCCACCACCCAACACTCCCCCCACACACACCCACCACTCCCTCATCTGCATATTTCATCCGGGAACTCGCTCGCTCCGGGAAGCAAAATCATAAACAACCAAATATTGGGTACAAATTGCGGCGAGTGAAGGAATGCGGGACAAACACGAGTGGTGAGACGGGCAGTGTGGCCGCCACCCACAGTCACGCACCACCCTATTGATTTTCTCCCTGACGTCTCCACTCATACTGCTGTGTGGAGCCGCATGCCCACACGCCCCTCGTTCACTACGCCACGCACACACACACGTGCTGTGTGGGCGAACAGAGTTTGTACTGCATGTTTATCTTCACATATTGTCTATAGTTCTGTAGTGACAAGTGTAGTTAGAGGTGTTTATGTCAACATGTGTGTGTGAGTACATGTACTGTACCTGTAATAGACCAGCTCAGGTACAGCAGGAACACAACTAGGAGCAACTATATAACTATTAACATGGAATGAATAACTTAAACTCGAGTAGTTAACAATATAAATGAGCCGCTACTGCCAGCCATTCATACTCGTACTGATAAAAAATGCGCATACATGCATTCATGCATGTATACATACGCATACAGAACACACCGTCATAGCTGCACTCATACATGCACGCGTATTTAAACACTAAAAACACCGACATACGCTCGTCACGCGGGCCAACCAGAGCACCAGCACACGCATCAGTAGTGATGGGACCAGCCAGGTATTTCCGGAGGCGGCCACCCTGATGTGTGTGTTACACTGTGTTACGTGGAGGTGTGCTCAGGTGACACACATCACTAAATTGTGTGCGCGTGTGCGCGCGCGCATTTATATGATAATCACAGAGCTGGAAATTAGCGGTTGTCCGGTTGTTTCAGACTACCAATCGTAGGGTCGGGTGACCTACGTCACCAATATATCGTCTGATGGCCGGCCGGTGGACAACAAACTAAACTCACAAGTGAAAAAAGAAAAAAGTTTCCAGTGATTTTTGGCTGCCTGAGCAGAAGCGGCCATGTTTGCTGCTGTTACTGCCAGGGGGCGGGTCTTATCTTTTATGTGATGATTAAAGTTAAACGGAAATATTAAGCGAAGGTCACCAATAAAGAGGTCTGTTCAGTTTGTTCACATGATAACATTATGGCAGCTTAAGCCTTATAGCTCCGACATCAACCATGTCAAAAATCTTCGAATCTCTCCACAATTCTATTTCCCTCGAGCACCTGGAGTGTCAGTGATCAGTATCTCGTTTCCTCAGGGCGACATCCACTTGTGGTGTTCTTACCTACGTCGCTAATAATCTGGACATCTCTCTTAAGAATTTACTGGGAAGTATATGTTGTGATCCTTGACCTCTAGAGAGCTCTTACCAGTGTCTGGCATAAGACTGATCTCCAACCCTTACTCGAGTTGGTTTTTCTCCCGCATCTCCCGTTATATCTCTGGTCGTTCTATGTCTCTTTCCTTTCTCCTTATTTCCTCATCTTTCTTATACTAATGACTTGCCTCTTCATTCTTCTGTTTCTCTGTCAATATCAATAACTAGCTTCCCTCTCTCGCTTTCATTCTCGCCTCGCTTCTCTCACTTCCTCTTTTTCAAGCTTGGACAGGATGCTGTAACGTGGTAAGATTCAACGCCTGTGGGATCTATATAATTCCTTTGTATGTCTCTAAAATTCCTCATAAATTTGCCATTTTCTTGGTCTTCATCTCCCTGTTCTCTTGAAGTTACGAAGGTGTTTTGCTCCTATCAGTTAGGTACATCCATCCCCACCCCTTAAACACCCCAGCCTCCAGCCTACACCCCCCTAGACACCCCAGCCTCCAGCCTACACATAAGAACATAAGAACATAAGAATGGAGGAAACTGCAGCGGGCCTATTGGCCCATACTGGGCAGTCCCGTTTACACCCAACCCCTATTGCTCATATGAGCATCCAACCTATGTTTGAAGCAATTCAGCGTATTCGAGTTAATGATGATATTTGGTAACTTGTTCCATTCATCCACTACTCTGTTTCCAAACCAGTGTTTACCTATTTCACGCCTAAATCTAAATTTGTCCAATTTAAAACCATTGTTACGAGTTCGCTCCTGGTTGGATAATTTGAGTACCTTTGTAATGTCCCCTTTGTTTAGCCCTGCCTTCCATTTATACACCTCTATCAGGTCGCCCCTCGCTCTACGTCTCTCAAGGGAGTGCAAATTAAGATGCTTTAACCTGTCTCTATACTCAAGGTTCCTGATACCCGGGATTAGTCTTGTCATTCTCCTCTGAATTCTTTCCAAGGATTCTATATCCATTCTGTAATACGGTGACCAGAACTGGACTGCGTAATCCAGGTGTGGTCTCACAAGAGCAAGATACAGTTTTAGGATGACCTCGCTAGTCTTGTAACTAACACTCCTTTGTATGAACCCAAGTACTTTATTAGCCTTGTTTCGAGCAAAAACACATTGTTTACTTGGCTTAAGGTTCCTACTTATCATTACTCCTAAATCTCTCTCGCAGTCGGATTTCTCTATGGCATCGTTGTTCATCTGGTATCTGGTTTCCCTGTTTACATTTCCTATACTGAGTACTTTACATTTGTCAATGTTGAATTTCATCTGCCATTTTTCAGACCATTCGAAAAATTTGTTTAGATCCTCCTGTAGTTTTGCCGAGTCCTCGTCAGATTTGATAACACGTCCTATTTTAGTATCATCAGCAAATTTACTTATGTTGCTGTCTATGCCGATATCTATGTCGTTTATGTATATAATAAACAATAATGGTCCAAGTACTGAGCCTTGGGGAACTCCACTTGTGACGTTGCTCCAATGGGACTTAGTGCCGTTAATGCTCACTCGCTGTTTCCTGTCCTGTAACCACGCCCTAATCCATTTAAGGATGTCACCTTTGATGCCATGAGCTTCTACCTTTCTAATTAGTCTTTCGTGGGGTACTCTGTCGAAGGCTTTGTTAAAGTCGAGATATACCACATCATAATTGTGCCCCTCGTCCACTGATTCGAAAACTGATGAAAAGAATGTTAATAGATTAGTTAGGCAAGAACGTCCGCTTGTGAAGCCATGCTGGGAATCATTGATCAATCTGTGCTTCTCCAGGTGATTTCGAATAGAGTTTGAAATGATTGCTTCCAGTAATTTGCCTACTATTGATGTTAGACTGATTGGGCGGTAGTTAGAGGATAGTGATCTATCCCCCTTCTTGAAGATCGGTATTACATTCGCTATCCTCCAGGATTCTGGTACTACACCTGTTTTTAAGGACATGTTAAACAACTTTGCTAAGGGCATACTAAGCTCTTCCTTACATTCCTTTAATACTCTGGCAAATATCTCATCGGGACCAGGTGACTTATTAGGCTTTAGTTTGTCTATTTGCTTACTAACATCGTTACTAGTCACTACTATCTCACTTAATTTGTTTTCTTCACTATCTCTGAATAGAGTCGGTGCCTCGGGTATCATGTTTAAATTTTCGCTGGTGAAAACTGTTGAAAAATATTTATTCAAATTATTGCTCATTTCTCCGTCGTTATCAGTGAGCTCGCCGGAGTCTGACCGTATTGGTCCAATCTTTTCTCGTGTTTTAGTTTGGTACATTTGGTAGAATCCTTTGGGGTTTGTCTTTGCCTCCCTTGCTATCCTTACCTCATTATTCCTCTTTGCTTTCCTTATCTCGGTTTTAACCCTACTCGCCAATACCCTATAATAGTCCCGGAGGTGAATTTCGCCACGATTTATCCTTCTACCTATAGCCTTCCTTTGGCCAATGATGTTCTTTAAATAATTATTTATCCATTTAGGGTCATTGTTGTTTGATCTGAGTTTTTTGTATGGTATGTTCTGCCTTTGTGCATTAAGTAACTCACTATTTAAATTGTCGTGGAACTCGGCAATCTCAGATCTCGTTATCAGGTCGGTGTCATCTGTCAGGTTCACGGCCAAGCGCGACACCCCCTCTCTCAGCTGCCTCTTTAAACTGTCAAAGTTTGCCCTTCTGAAATCTGGTACTTTAGTGGAATTTTCCTTACGTCTGCCCTGAAAATCTAACTGGAATCGAATTTCTTTGTGATCGCTGTTTGCAAGTTCATTCCCTACCTCGACATTGCGAATGAGGTTTTCTCTGTTTGACAAAACTAAATCCAATATATTATTACCCCGTGTGGGTTCGGTTATATGTTGACTTAGGAAACAGTCCTGGGTCGTCTCGAGAAAATCCTCTGATTCTGAGTTTCCCGTAAGGTCGGTCCAATATATTTGGCCAAGGTTAAAGTCGCCTACTATACAGACTTTGTTGTGTATGGAAGCCCTGCGCATTTCATCCCAGATAAGTCGCTCATTGACTCTGTCAAGATTGGGGGGTCTATATATTACTCCTGTGATTAATTTTTCCCGACCGTCGCTTAATTCTATCCAAATTGTTTCTGTATTCCTCTCAGTTTTTATTTCCTTATTTATTTCACACTTCAGGTTATCCCTAACATAGATTGCTACTCCGCCTCCTTTCCTGGTCTGCCTATCGGTATGGAACAGTTTGTAACCCGCAATTTGGTATTCGACTGGTAATTCACGTGTGTCTAGGTTGATCCATGTTTCAGTGAATGCAATTATATCGATTTCTTCGGTACATACCAAGGCCCTAATATCATCCATTTTGTTTCTCATACTTCTACTGTTCGCGTAATATACATTTAAGTTAGTCGTGTTCTGAGTCCTTCCCTTACCGCGTTTAGTTTTAAACTCCCTGTCTAATTTAGTTATGTCATCATTCCTAACACTATTTCCCTGTAATCTTTCGCCTTGTTTACCCGCTCCCACTGCAGTCTCCTCCACCCCCGTGCCCCTATGTTCTCTTAGCAGTTTATAGACTTCGATATCTTTTGAACTGCCCCCTCTAGAGCCCCAGCCAGGGTTGCTACTCCATCCCTAGACAGGTGCACCCCATCCCTAGCATAAAGGTCCCTTCTGCCATAGAAGTTGTCCCAGTTGTCAATGAATGGGACTGTTACTGACTTGCAATATCTGTCAAGACGGTCGTTAACACCAACTGCCCTTGACAACCATTCACTGCCAACTCTCCTTCTAGGCAGGACACCGCATATGATAGGGATCCCTCCCTTAGTCCTAATACACCCCTTTAGACACGCCAGCCTCCAGCCTACACCCCCTAGACACCCCAGTCTCCAGCCTACACCCCCTTAGTCCTAATACACCCTTTAGACACCCCAGCCTCCAGCCTACACCCCCTAGACACCCCAGTCTCCAGCCCCTTAGACACGCCAGCCTCCAGCTCCCTAGACACCCCACCCTCCAGCCTACACCCCTTTAGACAGGCCAGCCTCCAGCCTACACCCCCTAGACACCCCAGTCTCCAGCCCCTTAGACACGCCAGCCTCCAGCTCCCTAGACACCCCACCCTCCAGCCTACACCCCTTTAGACACGCCAGCCTCCAGCCTACACCCCCTAGACACCCCAGCCTCCAGCCCTAGACACCCCAGACTCCAGCTCACACCACCCTAGTCACCCCAGCCTCCAGCCTACACCCCCCTTAGACCAGCCGCTCTGCAGACCACGCCAACAAGCCAGCCAGTGGATCGTTATTTCTGCCTGGATGTTGGCAACTAGACGGACGGTCGTTGTGAAGCTGTTACTTTCCTTATATTCCTTTCGTCTTTTCAGTAAACTATGACTTGTATGTCTTATTGAAATAGCCTGGGAAGATATTGGAAACATGATGTGCTGTCTAATGGTAGACCCTGCTGCCATTGGCATTACAAAAATTGTGACCAAATCCCAGGTTGCTGATCTGACTTTCTGCCTCATTTACACACAATTGCAGGTTTCAATTTTTTTCTCTTACTATTGACAACACAACATACATATATCGTTTCTCACTTTTGATTAGTTTCTTCTAATTTTTGTATTTCGTTATGGTTCTTTATTATTATTATTTTTGTATCGCTATCATTATTTTTTTTTTAATTTTACTTATCTGAATTATTATTATTATTATTATTATTATTATTATTATTATTATTATTATTATTTTATTATATTATTATTATTGTTATATACATTTCGCCCCCAGGCCCCGATGTGGGTCAGTGACCTGTGCCCGGGTGGGCTAATCCCTGTAAAAAAAAAAAAAAAAAAAAAAAAAACAAACAACTAGTTTCCCTACGCGATTTTGGCCGTGGTGGTGTGGGGGGGGGGGGGGGGGGGGGGGGCAAAAAATCCGTGACTTTTCCTGCTGGATTTTGTTTTTAATTTTAGCACCTTGATCCTTCTGCTCTCCGTCCTCCTCCTCCTACTTCCTCCCTCCCTAATTCTCTTCTTCCTCCACCTCTTCCTCCTCATCATCCTTCTCTTGTTCTTCCTCTTGTTCTTCTTCCTCCTCATACTCTTCCTTCTCTTACTCCTCCTCTTAGTCCTTCTCTTCTTTCCCCTCTTCCCTCCTCTTCTTCCAGCTCTTCCCTCCTCTTCCCTCTTCCTCCTCTTAAGTCCTCCTTCTCCTAGTCTTCCTTCTCCCTCCTCCTTTTCCTGTTCCTTCTCGTACTCATTTTTTTTTACTTACAGTTTGAAGCAATTATTAGGGCTCTTCTCCTCCTCCCTCCTTATTATCTTCCCCGCTCCTCCTCTTCCTCCTCCTCTTCTTCTTCCCCTTATGCTACTTGTGGGGATAGGTTAGGTTAAGTTAGATTAAGTTAGGATAAGTTACTTAGGTTAGGTTAGGGTTGTTTAGGTCAAGGTAGGATTAATCTAAGCTGGGGTTGGCTAGGCTAGGCTAGGTTAGGTTAGGTTAGGTTAGGTTAGGTTAATCTTCAGGTGAAATAAACAGGATGATCTTAAACATTAGATGATTCACCTTTACCTTCAACATCGCCCTCCAGTACAACTTAACATTGTCAGCTAAGGTATAAGACTGGACGATATACATATATATATTCCCAGCAACTGTAGTATTACCAGGTGTGTGTTATATAATGGTCCAGGACTCCGGTATGTACACCCTATTATTATCCACCTTCACTCATATCTGTACTCTTTAATCCATTACAAATTATTATTAAACTATAACAGCAACAGTAGTACATTACATTGACGACCCCTCGTATATGTTGTCGTAAACACTGACGCTACACTGTAAGAGAACCAGTTATTTATGTTCAGGTGTGTCGCAGGTTATGCCATTCATCACGTTAAAGAACAAAATTTAATTAATGTTCTTTTTTTTTATTTATATAGGTATTATTGAATTTCCTTTTAATGTTTCCAATTTAAAAAAAAAAATTCAGTGTGTCACAATGTCGTCTTATCTTGCTTCCTTCCCTGATCATTTTTGAACAGTTGTGTGTCTCTAATTACCCCAACACGATCAACTACTTTGTCATTATCCAGCTGCCAATTACGCTAACAATACACATCGGACTCTATAATTAACCTCTAACCTATAACACCTCGTCTCTATGTTCCCTGAAAGTCGAGTACACGATATATCTTCCAACCTACCCCCCCCTTCCCCCTCAGTACACATTCACCTTGGTTGAAATATTCGGAACTATTGCTTGTAATCAGTTTCCGTCTTGGTGGGCTGGGATGGTCGGGTTCACTGTCCTGCCAAAATGTTTCGGGAAAATCTGCTGTCTGACACTCACTCCTTCCTGAGTTATCGCTAAGGATAGGACGACACACACGCGATTTTGGGTGATAATGTCATATATATTTGTTGTTGCTTTAATCTATACACAGGAATAATCAGAGTGTCTCATGTTCGCTAATGTGATTTTTTTTTATATGAGATTAACTGGTATATCATCAGTA
Organism: Homarus gammarus; assembly: GCA_958450375.1. Classification (NCBI taxonomy): domain Eukaryota; kingdom Metazoa; phylum Arthropoda; class Malacostraca; order Decapoda; family Nephropidae; genus Homarus; species Homarus gammarus. Next base: position 860,583 of record CAUDMG010003145.1, on the reverse strand, counting down.
CGTGTAAATAATTAACTTCTCTTGTTCTCCACACATACATCCTCTTTCTTTCTTTCTTTACACCAGGACTCACATCTCTGGTAGTGGCACAGAGCTGATGGACTGTATACTGTACTTTATATTATTGTTGTGTAGTCCTGACCATTTCCTTCAAGCGCCAGGAATTTTTGATCTGACACACCACCACCACCACCTACATCACCACCACCATCATCTTCATCACCACCACCTTCACCACCACGCTCATCTTCATCACCACCTACGTTACGACTTGCATCAACATCTTCACTATCACTACCACCAACACATTCACCATCCTCACCTACTCATGCATTACCACCACCACCTTCACCTTCTCCTCTTATCACCTTCACCTCCTCTATCAACTTCACCTTCTCCTCTATCACCTTCATCTCCTCTATCACCTTCACCTTCTCCTCTATCACCTTCACCTTCTCCTCTATCACCTTCACCTTCTCCTCCTCTATCACCTTCACCTCTCCTCTATCACCTTCACCTTCTCCTCCTCTATCACCTTCACCTCCTCTATCACCTTCACCTTCTCCTCCATCACCTTCACCTTCTCCTCCTCCTCCTCCATCACCTTCACCTTCTCCTCCTCTATCACCTTCACCTTCTCTTCTATCACCTTCACCTTCACCATCACCGTCACCTCCTCTATCACCTTCACCTTCTCCTTCTCTATCACCTTCACCTCCTCTATCACCTTCACCTTCTCCTCCTCTATCACCTTCACCTTCTCCTCCTCTATCACCTTCACCTTCTCCTCCTCTATCACCTTCACCTTCTCCTCCTCTATCACCTTCACCTTCTCCTCTATCACCTTCACCTTCTCCTCCTCTATCACCTTCACCTTCTCCTTCTCTATCACCTTCACCTTCTCCTCTATCACCTTCACCTTCTCCTCCTCCATCACCTTCACCTTCTCCTCCTCCATCACCTTCACCTTCTCCTCCTCTATCGCCTTCACCTTCTCCTCCTCTATCACCTTCACCTTCTCCTCCTCCATCACCTTCACCTTCTCCTCCTCTATCACCTTCACCTCTCCTCCTCCATCACCTTCACCTTCTCCTCCTCTATCACCTTCACCTTCTCCTCCTCTATCACCTTCACCTTCTCCTCCTCTATCACCTTCACCTTCTCCTCCTCTATCACCTTCACCTCCTCTATCACCTTCACCTTCTCCTCCTCTATCACCTTCACCTTCTCCTCCTCTATCACCTTCACCTCCTCTATCACCTTCACCTTCTCCTCCTCTATCACCTTCACCTCCTCTATCACCTTCACCTTCTCCTCCTCTATCTCCTTCACCTCCTCTATCACCTTCACCTTCTCCTCCTCTCACCTTCTCCTCCTCTATCACCTTCACCTTCTCCTCCTCCATCACGTCACCTTCTCCTCCTCCATCACCTTCACCTCTCCTCCTCTATCACCTTCACCTCTCTCCATCACCTTCACCTCCTCTATCACCTTCACCTTCTCCTCCTCTATCACCTTCACCTCCTCTATCACCTTCACCTTCTCCTCCTCTATCACCTTCACCTCCTCTATCACCTTCACCTTCTCTCTATCACCTTCACCTTCTCCTCCTCCATCACCTTCACCTTCTCCTCCTCTATCACCTTCACCTCCTCTATCACCTTCACCTTCTCCTCCTCTATCACCTTCACCTTCTCCTCCCCTATCACCTTCACCTTCTCCTCCTCTATCACCTTCACCTTCTCCTCCTCCATCACCTTCACCTCTCCCTCCTCTATCACCTTCACCTTCTCCTCCTCCATCACCTTCACCTTCTCCTCCTCCATCACCTTCACCTTCTCCTCCTCTATCACCTTCACCTTCTCCATCACCTTCACCTTCTCCTCTATCACCTTCACCTTCTCCTCCTCCATCACCTTCACCTTCTCCTCCTCTATCACCTTCACCTTCTCCTCCTCCATCACCTTCACCTTCTCCTCTATCACCTTCACCTTCTCCTCCTCTATCACCTTCACCTTCTCCTCCTCTATCACCTTCACCTTCTCCTCCTCTATCACCTTCACCTTCTCCTCCTCCATCACCTTCACCTTCTCCTCCTCCATCACCTTCACCTCCTCCTCCTCTATCACCTTCACCTTCTCCTCCTCTATCACCTTCACCTTCTCCTCCTCTATCACCTTCACCTTCTCCTCCTCTATCACCTTCACCTTCTCCTCTTCCATCACCTTCACCTCCTCCTCCTCTATCACCTTCACCTTCTCCTCCTCTATCACCTTCACCTTCTCCTCCTCTATCACCTTCACCTTCTCCTCCCCTATCACCTTCACCTTCTCCTCCTCTATCACCTTCACCTTCTCCTCCTCCATCACCTTCACCTTCTCCTCCTCTATCACCTTCACCTTCTCCTCCTCCATCACCTTCACCTTCTCCTCCTCCATCACCTTCACCTTCTCCTCCTCTATCACCTTCACCTTCTCCATCACCTTCACCTTCTCCTCTATCACCTTCACCTTCTCCTCCATCACCTTCATCTTCTCCTCCCCTATCACCTTCACCTTCTCCTCCTCCATCACCTTCACCTTCTCTATCACCTTCACCTTCTCCTCCTCTATCACCTTCACCTTCTCCTCCTCTATCACCTTCACCTTCTCCATCACCTTCACCTTCTCCTCTATCACCTTCACCTTCACCTCCTCCATCACCTTCACCTTCTCCTCCCCTATCACCTTCACCTTCTCCTCCTCTATCACCTTCACCTTCTCCTCCTCTATCACCTTCACCTTCTCCTCCTCTATCACCTTCACCTTCTCCTCCTCTATCACCTTCACCTTCTCCTCCTCCATCACCTTCACCTTCTCCTCCTCTATCACCTTCACCTTCTCCATCACCTTCTCCTCCTCTATCACCTTCACCTTCTCCTCCTCCATCACCTTCACCACCTTGTTCATATAATTCTTTTTCCTATCTATATATATCTTTACTTCGAGTATGTTGTTCACACCTCAGTAATTACCTCAACCTAACCAATTTCCACATCCACAGTGTTACCAGCTCCCAGCCCCAAGGAAAAGAAACATTATTATCACTTGTGTTTTTATGTCAGAGAACAAAATATACTCAGAGAAAATTAATGGAATTTTATTTTGTATTTTTATTTTATTTATTAAATTTTATTGAAGGGATTTTTTTTTTTTTTTTTTTTTTTTTTTTTTTTTTTTTTTTTACTTTCTGAGGATATTGGTCATTCACCTTCCTACCTTACGTCAAAATGGACTCAAGTGTTTGGTACCGAGTGTGAGTGTGTCCTTTATCATGTTTTATATAATTATCTGCCATTGACTCACTATTCCACTCATTCACTAAAGGAGAAATATTTAATTTTTTTTGGGATAGGTTGTTGTAACTTACCAAATATATTTAATTTGACTTTAGATTAACTGGAATATAAAGTTACTCCAGTTGCTTTAATTGTGTCTAATATACTCATTCAAAGAAATATATATATTATACTTGCGGTGACCTGACGTGGAAGCGTACATGTTTAACACACGTTTATTTCTCTCGGCCTACATGTTTTAATATTAGGACTTTTAGTGCGGTTAATCATCATATGGTTATTATTTTACAAGAAAAATTGTTCCTAGGTTGTTAGTCAATATTTTTCCGTGTGTGTGGCCACATGAAGGTAACTGTGTGCATGGATTATTGAATGTCAACAAACACACGTTCACGACCATTCTTTCGTTTCTTATTAATTATTTCTATAGATTTTAACTTTTTGCTATTTTTTTTTCTTAATTGATTTTCTTAATATTTTTTCCCACTATTTTATTATTTTTATTATTTTTCTGTATTGACAACTTTTTAATATAACGTTGCTGTAGATTTATTTGTACCTATAATGCACCCATGTCTACAACAACAACGGAAGTCCGGAAACACTTTGACAAATCTCATCCGTTAAACTAATTCCAGGAAGCATTCTCACTTCCGAGTGGTGGCAAGTGTATGTGTGTGTGTGTGTGTGTGTGTTCGTGTTCATTTGACATACACGAGCGACAGACAGCCAAACTCCCTCTCTCCTTCACTCTCACCTGGGGAGAGTCATTAAGGCAGGTGAGACAATAACAGACACCCCCCTGCATGTTCAATGACTTCCTCCCTATTGTAAATGTTAAACTCTTCACCTGGATTGTAAATTTAGCTTTTACCCGTAATGTAAAATTTAAAAATGTTTTTTTTCATATTTCCTTCATTATTTATTCGTCTTTTGTAAATAATTCATTAATTTTACAAGTTTCTCTTCTTCCTCTCATCGTATGTCGTGATGTCTGTCTCCTCTCTGTTCGTCTTACTCACATATCATCTTTGTTTAGTTACATCGTTAACTACATACACACATACAGTACACTGAGACAAGTACCAAGATTTTCTGTTACCTAGAGTATGGCGTTGTAACTTTCGTGGTGGGCGTTTTTCGTTTAAATAACACACACACACACACACACATACACACACATCCTTGACCTATTCAGGCGCTGCTCCCTTGGCCATGTCGACCCATTCCCGAATTTCCTCTCCCCGACCCATCCTCAACATAATCAAAAGTGACAATTTCTTTTCGGAAAGAAGTGGGATCAGTGTTGAACAGTGATGAACAGTGTTTAAGCCAGTGAATTCAGCACTAGACAGTACCAGTGAGAGCCGTGACCCACCAGTGAGATAAGCACCCCTGGGAACCATCCTCTGACCAGAGGTGTTAATGTGTCCACCCTGGGAACAACAAGGGGCCGGCTATGCACCTGACTACGAGATAACACAACACCACCCAGTAGAGTGAGGTACTGTAACACCACCCCACACAACACAGTGTCCCCATGACCACGTGAGGTCCTTCATAACAACACCCAAGGAATAGTTACTACACCACGTGAACACCACACCAAGTGTGAAAGAAGTAAGGAAATAAAAACTGAGCGGAATACAGAAACAATTTGGATAGAATTAAGCGACGGTAGGGAAAAATTAATCACAGGAGTAATATATAGACCTCCCAATCTTGATAGAGTCAATGAGCGACTTATCTGGGATGAGATGCCCAGGGCTTCCATACACAACAAAATAGATTGGACTGACCTTACGGGTAACTCAGAATCAGAGGATTTTCTCGAGACGATCTACGACTGTTTCCTAAGTCAACATATAACCGAACCCACACGGGGTAATAATATACTCGATTTAGTTCTGTCGAACAGAGAAAACCTCATTAGCAATGTCGAGGTAGGGAACGAACTTGCAAACAGCGATCACAAATAAATTAGATTCCAGTTAGATTTTCAGGGCAGACGTAAGGAAAATTCCACTAAAGTATCAGATTTCAGAAGGGCAAACTTTGACAGTTTAAAGAGGCAGCTGAGAGAGGGGGTGTCGCGCTTGGCCGTGAACCTGACAGATGACTCGGACCTGATAACAAGATCTGAGATTGCCGAGTTCCACGACAATTTAAATAATGAGTTACTTAATGCACAAAGGCAGAATATACCATCCAAAAAACTCAGATCAGACAACAATGACCCTAAATGGATAAATAATTATTTAAAGAACATCATTGGCCAAAGGAAGGCTATAGGTAGAAGCATAAAGTGTGGCGAAATTTACCTCGAGGATTATTATAAGATATTGGCGAGTAGGGTTAAAACCGAGATAAGGAAAGCCAATAGGAATAATGAGGTAAGGATAGCAAGGGAGGCGAAGACAAACCCCAAAGGATTCTACCAAATGTATCAAACTAAAAGACGAGAAAAGATTGGACCAATACGGTCAGATACCGGCGAGCTAACTGATAACGACGGAGAAATGAGTAATAATCTGAATAAATATTTTTCAACAGTTTTCACCACCGAAAATTTAAACATGATACCTGAGGCACCGACTCTATTCGGAGATAGTGAAGAAAACAAATTAAGCGAGATAGTAGTGACTAGTAACGATGTTACTAAGCAAATAGACAAACTAAAGCCTAATAAGTCACCTGGTCCCGATGAGATATTTGCCAGAGTATTAAAGGAATGTAAGGAAGAGCTTAGTATGCCTTTAGCAAAGTTGTTTAACATGTTCTTAAAAACAGGTGTAGTACCAGAATCCTGGAGGATAGCAAATGTAATACCGATTTTTAAGAAGGGGGATAGATCACTATCCTCTAACTACCGCCCAATCAGTCTAACATCAATAGTAGGCAAATTACTGGAAGCAATCATTTCAAACTCTATTCGAAATCACCTGGAGAAGCACCGATTGATCAATGATTCCCAGCATGGCTTCACAAGCGGACGTTCTTGTCTAACTAATCTATTAACATTCTTTTCATCAGTTTTCGAATCGGTGGACGAGGGGCACAATTATGAAGTGGTATATCTCGACTTTAGCAAAGCCTTCGACAGAGTCCCCCACGAAAGACTAATTAGAAAGGTAGAAGCACATGGCATCAAAGGTAACATCCTTAAATGGATTAGGGCGTGGTTACAGGACAGGAAACAGCGAGTGAGCATTAACGGCACTAAGTCCCATTGGAGCAACGTCACAAGTGGAGTTCCCCAAGGCTCAGTACTTGGACCATAATTATTTATTATATACATAAGCGACATAGATATCGGCATAGACAGCAACATAAGTAAATTTGCTGATGACACTAAAATAGGACGTGTTATTAAATCTGACGAGGACTCCGCAAAACTACAGGAAGATCTAAAAAAATTTTTCGAATGGTCTGAAAAATGGCAGATGAAATTCAACGTGGACAAATGTAAAGTACTCAGTATAGGAGATGTAAACAGGGAAACCAGATACCAGATGAACAACGATGCCATAGAGAAATCCGACTGCGAAAGAGATTTAGAAGTAATGATAAGCAGGAACCTTAAGCCAAGTAAACAGTGTATATTTGCTCATAACAAGGCTAATAAAGTACTTGGGAAACAGTCCTGGATCGTCTCGAGAAAATCCTCTGATTCTGAGTTCCCCGTAAGGTCAGTCCAATCTATTTGGCCAAGGTTAAAGTCGCCTACTATACAGACTTTGTTGTGTATGGAAGCCCTGCGCATTTCATCCCAGATAAGTCGCTCATTGACGCTATCAAGACTGGGGGGTCTATATATTACTCCTGTGATTAATTTTTCCCGACCGTCGCTTAATTCTATCCAAATTGTTTCTGTATTCCTCTCAGTTTTTATTTCCTTATTTACTTCACACTTCAGATTATCCCTAATATAGATTGCTACTCCGCCTCCTTTCCTGGTCTGCCTATCGGTATGGAATAGTTTGTAATCCGCAGTTTGGTATTCGACTGGTAACTCACGTGTGTCTAGGTTGATCCATGTTTCAGTGAATGCAATTATATCGATTTTTTCGGTACATACCAAAGGCCCTAATATCATCCATTTTGTTTCTCATACTTCTACTGTTCGCGTAGTATACATTTAAGTTAGTCTTGTTCTGAGTCCTCCCCTTACCGCGTTTAGTTTTAAACTCCCTGTCTAATTTAGTTTTGTCATCATTCCTAAGACTTTTTCCCTGTAATCTTTCACTTTGTTTACCCGCTCCCACTGCAGTCTCCACCACCCCCGTGCTCATATGTTCTCCTAACAAAGGGGACATTACAAAGGTACTCAAACTATCCAACCAGGAGCGAACTCGTAACAAAGGTTTTAAATTAAACAAATTTAGATTTAGGCGTGAAATAGGTAAACACTGGTTTGGAAACAGAGTAGTGGATGAATGGAACAAGTTACCAAATATCATCATTAACTCGAATACGCTGAATAGCTTCAAACATAGGTTGGATGCTTATATGAGCAATAGGGGTTGGGTGTAAACGGGACTGCCCAGTATGGTCCAATAGGCCCACTGCAGTTTCCTCCATTCTTATGTTCTAATGTTCTTATGTTTAGCCCTGACTTCCACTTATACACCTCTATCAGGTCGCCCCTCGCTCTACGTCTCTCGAGGGAGTGCAAATTAAGATGCTTTAACCTGTCTCTATACTCAAGGCTCCTAATGCCCGGGATTAGTCTTGTCATTCTCCTCTGAATTCTTTCCAAGGATTCTATATCCATTCTGTAATACGGTGACCAGAACTGAACTGCGTAATCCAGGTGTGGTCTCACAAGAGCAAGATACAGTTTTAGGATGACCTCGCTAGTCTTGTAACTAACACTCCTTTGTATGAACCCAAGTACGATATTAGCCATGTTACTAGCAAAAACACATTGTTTACTTGGCTTAAGGTTCCTACTTATCATTATTCCTAAATCTCTCTCGCAGTCGGATTTCTCTATGGCATCGTTGTTCATCTGGTATCTGGTTTCCCTGTTTACATCTCCTATACTGAGTACTTTACATTTGTCGACGTTGAATTTCATCTGCCATTTTTCAGACCATTTGAAAAATTTGTTTAGATCTTCCTGTAGTTTTGCCGAGTCCTCGTCAGATTTAATAACACGTCCTATTTTAGTGTCATCAGCAAATTTACTTATGTTGCTGTCTATGCCGATATCTATGTCGTTTATGTATATAATAAATAATAATGGTCCAAGTGCTGAGCCTTGGGGAACTCCACTTGTGACGTTGCTCCAATGGGACTTAGTGCCGTTAATGCTCACTCGCTGTTTCCTGTCCTGTAACCACACCCTAATCCATTTAAGGATGTCACCTTTGATGCCATGAGCTTCTACCTTTCTAATTAGTCTTTCGTGGGGGACTCTGTCGAAGGCTTTGCTAAAGTCGAGATATACCACATCATAATTGTGCCCCTTGTCCACCGATTCGAAAACTGATGAAAAGAATGTTAATAGATTAGTTAGGCAAGAACGTCCGCTTGTGAAGCCATGCTGGGAATCATTGATCAATCAGTGCTTCTCCAGGTGATTTCGAATAGAGTTTGAAATGATTGCTTCCAGTAATTTGCCTACTATTGATGTTAGACTGATTGGGCGGTAGTTAGAGGATAGTGATCTATCCCCCTTCTTGAAAATCGGTATTACATTCGCTATCCTCCAGGATTCTGGTACTACACCTGTTTTTAAGGACATGTTAAACAACTTTGCTAAGGGCATACTAAGCTCTTCCTTACATTCCTTTAATACTCTGGCAAATATCTCATCGGGACCAGGTGACTTATTAGGCTTTAGTTTGTCTATTTGCTTACTAACATCGTTACTAGTCACTACTATCTCACTTAATTTGTTTTCTTCACTATCTCTGAATAGAGTCGGTGCCTCGGGTATCATGTTTAAATTTTCGGTGGTGAAAACTGTTGAAAAATATTTATTCAAATTATTGCTCATTTCTCCGTCGTTATCAGTGAGCTTGCCGGAGTCTGACCGTAATGGTCCAATCTTTTCTCCTGTTTTAGTTTGATACATTTGGTAGAATCCTTTGGGGTTTGTCTTCGCCTCCCTTGCTATCATTACCTCATTATTCCTCTTTGCTTTCCTTATCTCAGTTTTAACCCTACTCGCCAATACCCTATAATAGTCCCGGAGGTGAATTTCGCCACGATTTATCCTTCTACCTATAGCCTTCCTTTGGCCAATGATGTTCTTTAAATAATTATTTATCCATTTAGGGTCATTGTTGCCTGATCTGAGTTTTTTGTATGGTATGTTCTGCCTTTGTGCATTAAGTAACTCATTATTTAAATTGTCGTGGAACTCGGCAATCTCAGATCTCGTTATCAGGTCGGTGTCATCTGTCAGGTTCACGGCCAAGCGCGACACCCCCTCTCTCAGCTGCCTCTTTAAACTGTCAAAGTTTGCATTTCTGAAATCTGGTACTTTAGTGGAATTTTCCTTACGTCTGCCCTGAAAATCTAACTGGAATCGAATTTCTTTGTGATCGCTGTTTGCAAGTTCGTTCCCTACCTCGACATTGCTAATGAGGTTTTCTCTGTTCGACAGAACTAAATCGAGTATATTATTACCCCGTGTGGGTTCGGTTATATGTTGACTTAGGAAACAGTCCTGGATCGTCTCGAGAAAATCCTCTGATTCTGAGTTACCCGTAAGGTCAGTCCAATCTATTTGGCCAAGGTTAAAGTCGCCTACTATACAGACTTTGTTGTGTATGGAAGCCCTGCGCATTTCATCCCAGATAAGTCGCTCATTGACGCTATCAAGACTGGGGGGTCTATATATTACTCCTGTGATTAATTTTTCCCGACCGTCGCTTATTTCTATCCAAATTGTTTCTGTATTCCTCTCAGTTTTTATTTCCTTATTTACTTCACACTTCAGATTATCCCTAATATAGATTGCTACTCCGCCTCCTTTCCTGGTCTGCCTATCGGTATGGAATAGTTTGTAATCCGCAGTTTGGTATTCGACTGGTAACTCACGTGTGTCTAGGTTGATCCATGTTTCAGTGAATGCAATTATATCGATTTTTTCGGTACATACCAAAGGCCCTAATATCATCCATTTTGTTTCTCATACTTCTACTCTTCGCGTAGTATACATTTAAGTTAGTCGTGTTCTGAGTCCTCCCCTTACCGCGTTTAGTTTTAAACTCCCTGTCTAATTTAGTTTTGTCATCATTCCTAAGACTATTTCCCTGTAATCTTTCACTTTGCTTACCCGCTCCCACTGCAGTCTCCTCCACCCCCGTGCTCATATGTTCTCCTAACAAAGGGGACATTACAAAGGTACTCAAACTATCCAACCAGGAGCGAACTCGTAACAAAGGTTTTAAATTTGACAAATTTAGATTTAGGCGTGAAATAGGTAAACACTGGTTTGGAAACAGAGTAGTGGATGAATGGAACAAGTTACCAAATATCATCATTAACTCGAATACGCTGAATAGCTTCAAACATAGGTTGGATGCTTATATGAGCAATAGGGGTTGGGTGTAAATGGGACTGCCCAGTATGGGCCAATAGGCCCGCTGCAGTTTCCTCCATTCTTATGTTCTTATTACACCACGTGAACACCACACCACCCGGTGTCGCAATGACCAGCCCAGGCCCGGGCCATCAACTGTAAACTATAATAATTTGTATGTTTAATCCATGTCCCTTCTTCTTTCAGCAATGAAAGCTTTTTTTCAGCGACCCACCTACCCCATGTCTTTGTATGGAGTAAGTAATTTTTGTCCAATGTGTATTTTCAGCCTTCGGGCTGCAGAACTTTTTCAATAAACCGTTAATTATTATTATTATTATTATTATTATTATTATTTATTATTATTATTACACACACCAGGCATTAGTGTAGGGTGTGTAGAGGTGTATGAGTGTATGGTGTGTATGAGTGTATGGTGTGTACAAGTGTATGAGTGTATGGTGTATACAAGTGTATGACTGTATGACGTGTATTTGTGTATGGTGTGTACAAGTGTATGACGTGTATAAGTGTATGGTGTGTACAAGTTTTATGACTGTATGACGTGTATAAGTGTATGGTGTGGACAAGTGTATGGTGTGTACAAGTGTATGAGTGTATGGTGTATACAAGTGTATGACTGTATGACGTGTATAAGTGTATGGTGTGTACAAGTGTATGGTGTGTATAAGTGTATGAGTGTATGGTGTATACAAGTGTATGAGTGTATGGTGTGTATGAGTGTATGGTGTGTACAAGTGTATGGTGTGTACAAGTGTATGAGTGTATGGTGTATACAAGTGTATGACTGTATGACGTGTATAAGTGTATGGTGTGTACAAGTGTATGGTGTGTACAAGTGTATGAGTGTATGGTGTATACAAGTGTATGAGTGTATGGTGTGTATGAGTATATGGTGTGTACAAGTGTATGGTGTGTACAAGTGCATGAGTTTATGGTGTATACAAGTGTATGAGTGTATACAAGTGTATGAGTGTATGACGTGTATAAGTGTATGGTGTGTACAAGTGTATGAGTGTATGGTGTATACAAGTGTATGAGTATGGTGTGTACGAGTGTATGGTGTGGACAAGTGTATGGTGTGGACAAGTGTATGGTGTGTACAAGTGTATGGTGTGTACAAGTGTATGAGTGTATGGTGTATACAAGTTTATGACTGTATGACGTGTATAAGTGTATGGTGTGTACAAGTGTATGAGTGTGTACAAGTGTATGAGTGTATGGTGTATACAAGTGTATGATTGTATGACGTGTATAAGTGTATGGTGTGTACAAGTGTATGGTGTGTACAAGTGTATGAGTGTATGGTGTATACAAGTGTATGAGTGTATGACGTGTATAAGTGTATGGTGTGTACAAGTGTATGAGTATATGGTGTATACAAGTGTATGAGTGTATGACGTGTATAAGTGTATGGTGTGAACAAGTGTATGGTGTATACAAGTGTATGAGTGTATGACGTGTATGAGTGTATTGATCACGTGTCTGTGTTTAGTGTTCTCGCTCACGAAATATAATGACAAATGATCACGTGAGTCCAGTCCATTGTTTATCACTTTACGGTGTCTGTGTGCGTGACCGAGACTCTATGTCATAATAAACCCTTAAAGAATTACAAGAGAGAGGACCACACACACACACACACACACACACACACACACACACATGAGAGCCCAACACAGAGACTACCAATAAAAAATAATAATATACCTCGTGTGTGTGTGTGTGTGTGTGTGTGGGGTCTCCTTACACCACGCTTACAGATCCTTCTCACTCTCTCATCACCTGACAAGCTACACCAACACCTACACCAATACCTACACCAACACCTATACCAATACCTACACCAACACCTACACCAATACCTACACCAATACCTACACCTACACCAACACCTACACCAACATCTCCACCAACACCTACTGTACACCTACACCCACACCAACACCTACACCAACACCAGCGACAGAAGGAATGTAAAACCAATTAGAGATTCGTGAGTGAGTGCGTGTGTGGGTGTGAATGAGTGTGTGGATGTGAGTGAGTGTGTATGTGAGTGCGTGTGTGGATGTGAGTGAGTGTGTGGATGTGAGTGCTTGTGTGGATGTGAGTGCTTGTGTGGATGTGAGTGAGTGTGTGGATGTGAGTGCTTGTGTGGATGTGAGTGCGTGTGTGGTTGTGAGTGAGTGTGTGGGTTTCAGTGCGTGTGTGGATGTGAGTGCGTGTGTGGATGTGAGTGCGTGTGTGGATGTGAGTGCATGTGTGGATGTGAGTGAGTGTGGATGTGAGTGCGTGTGCGGATGTGAGTGCTTGTGTGGATGTGAGTGAGTGTGTGGATTTGAGTTCGTTTGTGGATGTGAGTGCGTGCGTGGATGTGAGTGCGTGTGTGAATGTGAGTGAGTGTGTGGATGTGAGTGCTTGTGTGGATGTGAGTGAGTGTGGACGTGAGTGCGTGTGCGGATGTGAGTGCTTGTGTGGATGTGAGTGAGTGTGGGGATTTGAGTTCGTTTGTGGATGTGAGTGCGTGTGTGGATGTGAGTGCGTGTGTGGATGTGAATGCTTGTGTGGGTTTCAGTGAGTGTGTAGATGTAAGTGTGTGTGTGTGGGTTTCAGTGCTTGTGTGGATGTAAGTGAGTGTGTGGATGTGAGTTCGTTTGTGGATGTGAGTGCGTGTGTGGGTGTGAGTTAGTGTGTGGGTTTCAGTGTGTGTGAGGATGTGAGTGCGTATGTGAATATGAGTGCGCGTGCATGGATGTGATTGCGTGTGTGGATGTGAATGCATGTGTGGATGTAAATGCATGTTCGGATATGACTGCATGACCCCCAGGTGAGTTGAGATTCAGGAACGATGGTAACTCATATCACCAGGTAAATTGTGTCACCAGGTAACTTGTATCACCAGGTAACTCGTATCACCAGGTAAATTGTGTCACCAGGTAACTTGTATCACCAGGTAACGGGTCTCCAACACCTGTAATATACTCAAACAGGTAACCATATCCCTGTTGATTTACGTAAGTGCACACTCACTCTCAACAGACACGTAACCCTCACATCTTAAGTACTATAAATACAAACTAACTGTCGATTAACACATAAACTACATAATACACTAATTCTCTACATGTGTACTATCTCTACATGATATGGAAATTTCTTTATAATATTGACAGAATAAGGTGACCATTTGACCATTCTTCCATTCACACCTAAAAAAAAATATCTACTCGGGGTGATCGATGAATTTCTTAATGAACACTATGACTCCTGTTGTCTCGGTAGGGTTGTCAAAATCCTTCGTCCGTTGTGTCATATTTTCTCAACACAATTATGTATAGATCGTTTTGTTTAGTTATTGTACGTGTTATCTGTACGTTGTTGCATTAGAGAAGACGTCGAATTGTCACTTTAAATTCAGCTGATTTATGGTATAGCGTCTTGGTAACATAGGGATAATTTTTATGCCTCACTGAATCATGGAAATGCTTGTGTGAGTTAGTGAGTGGGGTGAGTGGGTGTATTCCATCCCTAATTTACCGTATTTCATCCTTATTTCACCCTTATTTCACCCTTATTTCACTGTTACATCCTTATTTCACAAGATTACATCCTTATTTCGCCGTATTACATCCTTATTTCGCCGTATTACATCCTTATTTCACCGTATTATCCTTATTTAAACGTATTAATCCTCATTTCACCATATGACATCCGTATTTCACCGTATCTTATTTCACCGTATTATATCCTTATTTCACCGTATTACCTCCTTATTATACCGTATTATATCCTTATTTCACCGTATTACCTCCTTATTATACCGTATTATATCCTTATTTCACCGTATTACATCCTCGTTTTACCGTATTTAACCTTTTTTTCGCTTATTCTCCTTTTCCCATATTCCATCTTTTTCCAAATAATTTAATCTTTCAGCCACTGTTCTTCAATCCCATTTCACTGTATTTCATCTTATTTTGTTGTATTTCACTGTATTACATCCTTATTTCAGCTTTTTTTTTCGTTTTTCATCCTTCTTCACACCATTTCATCCGTATTCACTCTTATTTGACTATTTCACTCTTATTTGACTATTTCACTCTTATTTGACTATTTCATCTTTTTTTGCTAGAATTCGTCGTTATTTTTCGTATTTTTATGGACGTTATCTTATTTCTCCGCGTATTAACAAATTCACTCTTACCTCATAAATTTTGGGCGTATTATTGCGTATTTCTTTATATTTATTTTACTTTTTCTTTGTATTTCATCCGTATGTTATTGTGGGTTTTTTATATCCTATGTTTTTATATTTTATTCGTATTGCATGTTTTTTTTTTTTATCGGATTTTATCGGATTTTATCGGATTTCATCTATGTCTCGTGGGGTATTTTTTCAGAGAGAGAGAGAGAGAGAGAGAGAGAGAGAGAGAGAGAGAGGCAAATAATAACGCTATAACATTAATTAATTTGTCTCTTTCTTACCTGTATTCTCACACTCATTAACACACCTGGGAGGGAAAAGTATCATTTAGATTCATTCATTAACAACTGATGATATAAGAGTACAGTGTTAACATGTGCCATCTGAGTCCTACGTCACTTAAGTGTTCCATAAAGTCGATATTCTGTTGATAATATACGAGAGTGTGGCCCATTTGGTCTCTCTCTCTCCCTCCCTCACTGACACCCACCTAGCCTTGGAAACCCCCTTCTCTCTACACACTGACTTTCTCTCCCTTCTCTACCCCCCTCCCTCACCTCCCCCCTCCCTTCCCTCTTATAACCTACACGCCACCAATGTTCCTCCTATTTTCGTTCGCCAGTCGTGCGCCTGGCGATAGAAGGTATATCTTTTGTCCGGGATTCCATTACATAATTAAAAAAAAAGGCCAATGATTTTGTTGTTTATTTCACCATTTTTTTATTTGTTAAAAGGTGTTTGCTATTCCTTACAGCTCTTCCATCTTTTACTTACTTCCATAGTTATATTTTGTCTCTCGTGCGGTGTTGAGGTTTAACGCGTCATCCTAATCCCGCAGCCTAGTTCTCCTCCTTCAGGCGCCTCCCCCCCCCCCCCCCTCCTCCTCTTCTCTCTCTCCTTTCTCAAGAAAAATGCAGCTTCACTCATACCAACTTTCTCCTCTGAGGCTATACGTAGAGGGGGAGGGGAGGGGCAGCCAGCGGAGGTTATAGGCCCAGAGGCTCGTGTTAATTCATTCGTACTGGCAGCGATGTTAACCCAGTGGCATTAAACATGGAAAATATTTGTTGACATTTTTTTTCCTTACATATTGCAGATAAATTTGTATCGTCAAGCCTCTGTATGGTAACCTTCCTGTAGGAGTCTTTCCCCTTCCCTACACTAGATTCCTCGACATCCTTCTCCTGTGTGTGTGTGTGTGTGTGTCGTCATCTCTCCATTTTGACTTGTACATTGTCTTGTTTTTATAATTATTTTAGAAAATCATTTTGTTAAATTTTCATTGATACACCGATACAATTCTTCTTCTTCTCCGTTAAAGATATTTTTTTACAGTCTATTAGTCGATGATTTTGAAGATTTTGCATTTTGATTTATTTAATTTTCATTTTGTCGACTATCATGTTTTTTTTATACCATTGTCGTTCTTAGTCAATAACTTAAATTTTCTCTGACCAAACATACGTACGTCTTCTGGGAGTAATTTATCGCCTCAAACAAGAATAACAAACCATTACATCAGTTACACACACAACAATACAATATACAGAACATGATTCATTCTCTTCTCACAACTATTTATAGACGCCCAAGTTAACCTAACCTAACCTTCCAGTATATATTCTCCGTGGCGTTAACAGTTTCATTTTGTTACCATATAGAGAGATGATCGTGGAGGCTGGCATTATAACCCCCTGCCGCGTGGAATGTTTCATTACTGCCATAACTTGGCCAAGTTTACAACCCCTCCCCACTTCCTCCCTCCCACTCTCCCCCCTCTCCCCCCTCCTCCTTCTCCCCCTCCTCCCCCCCCCTCCCCCTCCCCCTCCTCTCCCCCTCCTCACTGGCCGTCCCTCTCCTGCAGAGTTATCTTCCCTCCTCCTCACAAAGCCTCATACGGGTCCCCCCTCCTCCAGCCCTCGACCGCCCCATGAATTAAGGAGCTCCTCCCCAAGTCTCCTCGTAGCTTACCTGTGGTCACTTTTCTCTGCCAGGCTAAAATTGAAAATTACCCGCGGTTGGTGAGACTCGTGTTTTTGTCACTTCTGACTTTAGTACTAATTGGCTGTAAAGGTGGTAAATGCGAAAGTGAGGTAACACTCACCCTAGACTTCTCAGTTGCCGATAAAAGAGAGAGAGAGAGAGTCTGTAGGATCTTTCTCTTCAGGAGGTGAGGCGACGTGTTGCCGTGTGCAGGTGGTGGCGGGGAGGTTACCTGGCGTCCCTCCGCTTGCTATCACACCTCACTCAAAAGCGCAACCTATAATTACAGGACTATCAGTGCTTATGTAAACACGGCCACACATTAACACTAAATAATCCGATACTCATCGCGCTCAACACCAACAAGGAAATAAACTCCCGTGGGAGGAATACTGATGGTGGTGGTGGCGGAGATGGCTCATAGCGCCCTGGGTCTTGGCGGCCTGGGGAGGAGGACCGCCCGACACCACATTCTCCCATATTAGCCTCATTGAGTGTTATAATGTTAACTTTATTTTATATCTGTATGACAAATCATCAGTCACCTAAAAACAACAGCAGGACGAGATTAACATTGTGTATATTACCGAGGCTATGGCTACTTCATGACGAGACCTGGACACAATGTCTAGAAGATGTGGCAGCAGCGGTACACAATGACTACCTTTACACATTAAGTAACGTCGTATTATTAGTCCCTCAGGCCACTATGAGGCTACTTATCTCTGTAATATAATACAGTACTGTACCATTAGACCATGTAATTACACCTAGACCAGACACAGCGGTACACAATCCCCCCTCGGTACAGGAGACACAAGACCCGACACTGTTATACTTGTAACTCAACATAAAGTAGTAATTAAATTCCCGGAAAAAAACTCGATGACAGGGAATAAAGTTTTAATGAAAGAGAATAATGTATTGACCGAGGAGATGCAGATCATGTTTTTATACGTGTGTGTGTGTGTGTGTGTGTGTGTGTGTCAAACTCTCTTGTGTGTATGTCTGTATCCTCTCTTTGTAAATAAGAACAACACAACACAACACACCACAACACACCACACCACAACACACCACACCACAACACAACACAACACAACACATCACAACACACCACACCACAACACAACACAACACACCACAACACACCACACCACCACACCACAACACACCACACCACACCACAACACACCACAACACACCACACCACAACACACCACACCACAACACACCACATCACACCACACCACAACACACCACACCACAACACAACACACCACACCACACCACACCACATCACAACAGACTTCGTAATAGAGAAACAGTGATGGTGAAGGGAAGATGGCTTTAAAATAATCAGGTACTTCACAAAGAGGAGGAATGCTATAAAAAACCGCCACGATTTCTCATCCCACCAAGTAATTTCAGGTCTGCTCGGCCAGTCTCGATTGTGGTGCAGGCCTTAGGGTAGAGCCACCACTATCACCTCTTATTTTTACTGTCCTGTAGAATTGTAGTGGTGATGGTTGTAGTAGTGGTGGTAGTGGTGGTGGTTGTAGTAGTAGTGGTGGTTGTAAAAGTAGTAGTGATGGTTGTAGTTGTAGTAGTAGTGATGGTTGTAGTTGTAGTAGTGGTGGTGGTGGTTGTAATAGTAGTAGTGGTGGTTGTTGTAGTAGTGGTGGTTGTAGTAGTAGTAGTGATGGTTTTAGTAGTAGTAGTGGGGGTGGTTGTAGTAGTGGTAGTGGTTGTAGTGGTGGTGATGGTTGTAGTTGTAGTAGTAGTGGTGATGGTTGTTGTAGTTGTGGTGGTGGTGGTTGTTGTAGTAGTAGTGGTGGTGGTTGCTGTTGTAGTAGTGGTGGTGGTTGTTGTTGTAGTAATAGTGATGGTTGTAGTTGTAGTAGTAGTGATGGTTGTAGTTGTAGTTGTGGTGGTGGTTGTAGTTGTAGTAGTAGTGGTGGCGGTTGTTGTAGTGGCAGTGGTGGTGGTGGTTGTAGTAGTAGTAGTGATGGTTGTAGTTGTAGTAGTAGTGATAGTTGTAGTTGTAGTAGTAGTGGTGGCGGTTGTTGTAGTGGTAGTTGTGGTGGTTGTCGTAGTAGTAGTGATGGTTGTAGTTGTAGTAATAGTGATGGTTGTAGTTGTAGTAGTAGTGGTGGCGGTTGTTGTAGTGGTAGTGGTGGTGGTTGTAGTAGTAGTAGTGATGGTTGTAGTTGTAGTAGTAGTGATGGTTGTAGTTGTAGTAGTAGTGGTGGTGGTTGTTGCAGTAGTGGTGGTTTACATTGTACTAGAATGTGTTTTAAAGACTCCTGTTATTATGTCTGTCTCTTTCTGTGTGTGTGGGGGGGGGGGGGGTTATGTAGACTGAGACTATGTAGGGTGTGACTATGTAGGGTGTGACTATGTAATGTGTGGTTATGTAGGGTGTGGCTATGTAGGGTGAAGGTACGAAGGGTGAGGTTATGTAGGGCTCTGAATGGAACGTTTATGGCTCTTGAGAAAACCTTTTTAAGCTCCGTAAGAGACGTTTCGAAGCTTTGGATGAACTTTAGAGGGTTTGGAGGGAAGTTTTAAGCTCTGGAGAAAAGTTTTAAGCTCTGGTGGGAAGTTTTAAGCTCTGGAGAGAAGTTTTAAGCTCTGGTGGGAAGTTTTAAGCCCTGGAGGGAAGTTTTAAGCTCTGGAGGGAAGTTTTAAGCCCTGGGGGAAGTTTTAAGCCCTGGATGGATGTTTTAAGCTGTGGATGGATGTTTTAAGCTGTGGATGGATGTTTTAAGCTCTGGATGGATGTTTTAAGCTCTGGATGGATGTTTTAAGCTCTGGATGGATGATTTAAGCTCCGTAGGGAACTTAAAGAGCCTCAGAATGGAATTATTTTAAGACTGGATAAACAAATTGAACTAGTCATCCAATTATATCCACTATAGGAAGTATATAAAATGATCTATTACCACTATAGTCCACCTTAAAGGATAACTAAACACAAGATAACTATAACACTAAACCGTAATTCAATAACAAAAATAACATTACCTCTTCCAAACTCAGAGGACGGCGTACAGTACTTACTCCCTTAATCATATGACGGTTTCCTATTTTCTTCAGAATTTCACGAATCTTTTTAATTTTCTTGCTGGTCATTTTATTCCCTGCAAAGGCAAATAAATAAATGAATAAATAAATAAATAAAAAAAAAAATCGCCATGACCAAATATTCTGAGAAGTTATATTTTACCGGACGTCAGAATTGGTATAATGTTGATTTAATTAATGGATCGGTTTGTTTACAATAGGGGAAACTCACGTAGATTATGTTACGTGGATCTGCACCAGTCTGGAGTTATTTATTATTATTATTCTTTTTTTTCATGGAATATTTGGGCCATTTTGGGATGTGTGTTCATTTAGACCAAGTGTGTGTGTCAAGGAGCTGTGGGGTTGTATCAAGGAGCTGTGAGGCTATATCAAGGAGCTGTGAGGCTGTATCAAGGAGCTGTGAGGCTGTATCAAGGAGATGTGAGGCTGTATCAAGGAGCTGTGAGGCTGTATCAAGGAGCTGTGAGGCTGTATCAAGGAGCTGTGAGGCTGTATCAAGGAGCTGTGTGGTTGTATCAAGGAGCTGTGAGGCTGTATCAAGGAGCTGTGAGGCTGTATCAAGGAGCTGTGTGGTTGTATCAAGGAGCTGTGAGGCTGTATCAAGGAGCTGTGAGGCTGTATCAAGGAGATGTGAGGCTGTATCAAGGAGCTGTGAGGCTGTATCAAAGAGCTGTGTGGTTGCATGAAGGAGCTGTGAGGCTGTATCAAGGAGCTGTGTGGTTGTATCAAGGAGCTGTGAGGCTGTATCAAAGAGCTGTGTGGTTGTATCAAGGAGCTGTGTGGTTGTATCAAGGAGCTGTGAGGCTGCATCAAGGAGCTGTGTGGTTGTATCAAGGAGCTGTGAGGCTGTATCAAGGAGCTGTGAGGCTGTATCAAGGAGCTGTGAGGCTGTATCAAGGAGCTGTGTGGTTGTATCAAGGAGCTGTGTGGTTGTATCAAGGAGCTGTGAGGCTGTATCAAGGAGCTGTGAGGCTGTATCAAGGAGATGTGAGGCTGTATCAAGGAGCTGTGAGGCTGTATCAAAGAGCTGTGTGGTTGCATGAAGGAGCTGTGAGGCTGTATCAAGGAGCTGTGTGGCTGTATCAAGGAGCTGTGTGGTTGTATCAAGGAGCTGTGAGGCTTTATCAAGGAGCTGTGAGGCTGTATCAAGGAGCTGTGAGGCTGTATCAAGGAGCTGTGAGGGTGTGTCAAGGAGTCGTGAGGCTGTATCAAGGAGCTGTGAGGCTGTGTCAAGAAGCTGTGTGGCTGTATCAAGGAGCTGTGTGGCTGTATCAAGGAGCTGTGAGGCTGTATCAAGGAGCTGTGAGGCTGTATCAAGGAGCTGTGTGGTTGCATCAAGGAGCTGTGTGGTTGTATCAAGGAGCTGTGAGGCTGTATCAAGGAGCTGTGAGGCTGTATCAAGGAGCTGTGAGGCTGTATCAAGGAGCTGTGTGGTTGCATGAAGGAGCTGTGTGGTTGTATCAAGGAGCTGTGAGGCTGTATCAAGGAGCTGTGAGGCTGTATCAAGGAGCTGTGTGGTTGTATCAAGGAGCTGTGTGGCTGCATCAAGGAGCTGTGTGTGGCTGCATCAAGGAGCTGTGTATGGCTGTATCAAGGAGCTATGTGTGGCTGCATCAAGGAGCTGTGTGTGTCTGTTTCAAGGAGCTGTGTGTGGCTGCATCAAGGAGCTGTGTGTGGCTAGGTCAAAGAGTTGAAGATGTGGGTTAACGAACTACTTAGCCGTGTCAAGGAGTTCAAGGTGTAAGTCAAGGTAGCTGGTGGCTCTGTCAAGGAGTACAGGTGCGAGTCATGGAGCCGTATAGTAGTGTCAAGAAGTTCAAGGTGTGGGTTAAGTGGCTCTGGCTATGTCAAGGAACACAGGGTGTAGGTCAAGGGACTCTGGGGCAGCGTCACTAGTTGTAAAGCTGCGTCAGACTCTCCAGGGAGGTGGTGCCATGAGGTCTTGTCCTCCTACCTGGTACTTACCCCGTTCACCCACACACCCACTCGCCCCCGCCCCCCACACACCCACTAGCCCTCCCACACACCCACTAGCCCCCCACACACCTACTAGCCCTCACATGACAACATGACCGTGTAACCAGATGCTAACGTATTATTGAAGTATACTTGTACATGATGTTCACTATTTATGGACTTTGGTTTGCTGAGATGTTAGATATTGCGACTCTTGACACAAAATGCAACTGCTGGACCTGGGTAGTGAGGAGAGGGCAGGAGGCGAGCCGGCACGGGAGGAGGATGGACTGAGGCGGGGGTGGGGTGGGGAGGTGGAGGAGAGAAGTGGGAGTGTGGGGCGGGGAGGTGAAGGTGGGTAGAGGGATTGTGGGGTGGGGGCGGGGATGTGGGGAATGGGTGGATGGGTGTGGGGCAGGACGGGGGCGGGGGGGGGGGGCGACGCAGTGCTCGGGGCAGCAGGGTCCACACGGTAGCAGCGGAGTGGTACCTCGGCTGAGATAGGAGCCCCGATAAGGCCTGGTTCACCACGCGCCACCGTTTATCTGATGTCTGATGATTACATACATTTAGTGGCCACAGTAGTAGTTTGTTGGCGCCTCCAGTTTCCATGCTTGCTTGGGAGTAATTGTCCTCCAATTGCGTTTTTGTTTTAAGGTACTGAGGATAGACAGGGAGATCTATCTTACCAGAACGAGTGTACAGACAGGCGATTTTTTTTTTTTTTTTTTTTTTTTATACCACGGACGGCGCTGGCTTGTTAACTTGATGGTAATAGGAAAGGACAAGAGGCGGTGAGATAGCGGGGAGCCAGCCAAGTTAGCGGCTATCACTGAGGATCACTACTTATTGTGCATTTGAATTACTCGACACCATAATTTGTTGACCCCAGCACACAAGAACAATAAAACCCCCAAAATGAATTGCTTGGCTTTACCTCCACGTCCGGACACCTCATACCTCTTTCTTATCTAAATTGAATCTAATGTGTTGGCTACCTAAATAGTCCGCACGGGGGCTCTGCTGGCTGGAACTCTAAACTGGGGACACCACACGCTGGGGCTCTGGTGGGGCTCTGAAACACACACACACGCACACACACACACTGGGGCTCTGGTGGGGCTCTGAAACACACACACACACGCTGGGGCTCTGGTGGGGCTCTGAAACACAAACACACACACACGCTGGGGCTCTGGTGGGGCTCTGAAACACACACACACACACACACGCTGGGGCTCTGGTGGGGCTCTGAAACACACACACACACGCTACACACACACACACGCTGGGGCTCTGGTGGGGCTCTGAGACACACACACACACACACACACTGGGGCTCTGGTGGGGCTCTGAAACACACACACACACACACACTGGGGCTCTGGTGGGGCTCTGAAACACACACACACACACACACGCTGGGGCTCTGGTGGGGCACTGAGACTCACACACACACACACACACGCTGGGGCTCTGGTGGGGCTCTGAGACACACACACACACACATACACACACACACACACACGCTGGGGCTCTGGTGGGGCTCTGAAACACACACACACACATACGCTGGGGCTCTGGTGGGGCTCTGAAACACACACACACACACACGCTGGGGCTTTGGTGGGGCTCTTAAACACACACAAACACACACACTAGGGCTCTGGTGGGGCTCTGAGACACACACCACACACACACACACGAACACACACTAGGGCACTGACCTCCCTCCCTCCCTCCCTTCTTCCCCAAACACATGCAGGCAAACGCAAACGCACGTGCGCATGGACACACAGGACCCCCCCCCCTCTCTCTCTCTCTCTCTCTCTCTCGGTGTAGAGGGAGAGAGGGAAGGAAGATTTGTGCTTTTGTAGAGGGAGAGGGAGGAAGGGTCAATGGAAGGAAGGAGAGTCATTGATGGAAGTTGAGGGAAGGAGGGAACGAAGGAGGGGCGGTTAATGATGATGTAGAGGGAGGGAGGGAGGGAGGGAGGAAGGAAGGATTATTAAGGGTGCTAAGGGAGAACGGGTTGGTGTGGTAAGGAGGGAAGGCAGAGAGGAGAGGATGGGTCAGTGAAGTGAAAGACGTTTATGGTGATATGACTCGAGTTAAACCAAGTAGAGGATGATAATGACGATGATAATGACGATGATGATGATAATGATGATGAAGGTGATGTCGATGGTATGATGGTTAGTTTATGGTAATGGTGGCGGTGGTGGTGGTGGGAAGGGCTCTTTAATGGTAGCGTTAACTGTGCTAGAGGTAGATGAACGTGGTGATGGTGGCTAAGTTAGTGGTTATTAATAGTGGTTGTGATGTTGGGGTGGTGGTACTGGTGTTGGGAGTAGTGGTAGTGGTGTTGGGGGTAGTGGTGTTGGGGTAGTGGTAGTGGTGTTGTGGTAGTGGTGTTGGGAGTAGTGGTAGTGGTGAAGGGAGTAGTGGTAGTGGTGTTGGGAGTAGTGGTAGTGGTGTTGTGGTAGTGGTGTTGGGAGTAGTGGTAGTGGTGTTGTGGTAGTGGTGTTGTGGTAGTGGTGTTGTGGTTGTGGTGTTGGGAGTAGTGGTAGTGGTGCAGGGTAGTGGTAGTGGTGTAGGGTAGTGGTAGTGGTGTTGGGGATAGTGGTAGTGGTGCAGGGTAGTGGTAGTGGTGCAGGGTAGTGGTAGTGGTGCAGGGTAGTGGTAGTGGTGCAGGGTAGTGGTGGTGGTGCAGGGTAGTGGTAGTGGTGCAGGGTAGTGGTAGTGGTGCAGGGTAGTGGTAGTGGTGTAGGGTAGTGGTAGTGGTGCAGGGTAGTGGTAGTGGTGCAGGGTAGTGGTAGTGGTGCAGGGTAGTGGTAGTGGTGCAGGGTAGTGGTAGTGGTGCAGGGTAGTGGTAGTGGTGCAGGGTAGTGGTAGTGGTGCAGGGTAGTGGTAGTGGTGCAGGGTAGTGGTAGCGGTGCAGGGTAGTGGTAGTGGTGTTAGGGTAGTGGTAGTGGTGCAGGGTAGTGGTAGTGGTGCAGGGTAGTGGTAGTGGTGCAGGGTAGTGGTAGCGGTGCAGGGTAGTGGTGGTGGTGCAGGGTAGTGGTAGTGGTGCAGGGTAGTGGTGGGTGCGGGTAGTGGTGGTGCAGGGTAGTGGTAGCGGTGCAGGGTAGTGGTAGTGGTGCAGGGTAGTGGTAGTGGTGCAGGGTAGTGGTGGTGGTGCAGGGTAGTGGTAGTGGTGCAGGGTAGTGGTAGTGGTGCAGGGTAGTGGTAGTGGTGCAGGGTAGTGGTAGTGGTGCAGGGTAGTGGTGGTGGTGCAGGGTAGTGGTAGTGGTGCAGGGTAGTGGTAGCGGTGCAGGGTAGTGGCAGTGGTGTTAGGGTAGTGGTAGTGGTGCAGGGTAGTGGTAGTGGTGTTAGGGTAGTGGTAGTGGTGCAGGGTAGTGGTAGTGGTGTTAGGGTAGTGGTAGTGGTGCAGGGTAGTGGTAGTGGTGCAGGGTAGTGGTAGTGGTGCAGGGTAGTGGTAGTGGTGCAGGGTAGTGGTGGTGGTGCAGGGTAATGGTAGTGGTGCAGGGTAGTGGTAGTGGTGCAGGGTAGTGGTAGTGGTGCAGGGTAGTGGTAGTGGTGCAGGGTAGTGGTAGTGGTGCAGGGTAGTGGTAGTGGTGTTAGGGTAGTGGTAGTGGTGCAGGGTAGTGGTAGTGGTGCAGGGTAGTGGTGGTGGTGCAGGGTAGTGGTAGTGGTGCAGGGTAGTGGTAGTGGTGCAGGGTAGTGGTAGTGGTGTTAGGGTAGTGGTAGTGGTGCAGGGTAGTGGTAGTGGTGCAGGGTAGTGGTAGTGGTGCAGGGTAGTGGTAGTGGTGCAGGGTAGTGGTAGCGGTGCAGGGTAGTGGTAGTGGTGTTAGGGTAGTGGTAGTGGTGCAGGGTAGTGGTAGTGGTGTTAGGGTAGTGGTAGTGGTGCAGGTTAGTGGTAGTGGTGCAGGGTAGTGGTAGTGGTGCAGGGTAGTGGTAGCGGTGCAGGGTAGTGGTAGTGGTGCAGGTTTATTAGTATGGTATCTGTACAAATTTCTCATGAACTAGTATGGGAAAAGTCTTCTTAATGATGACAGTAATGCTGGTAATAATGATGATGATGATGATGAATACTGATGATGATGATGATGATGATGAATGAAGGTGATGATGATAATGATGAATACTGATGATGATGATGAATGAAGGTGATGATGATAATGATGAATACTGATGATGATGATGATGAATAATGATGATGATAATGATGAATACTGATGAT
The DNA here is from genome assembly GCA_958450375.1 of Homarus gammarus. Lineage (NCBI taxonomy): Eukaryota > Metazoa > Arthropoda > Malacostraca > Decapoda > Nephropidae > Homarus > Homarus gammarus. Next base: position 834,212 of record CAUDMG010003145.1, on the reverse strand, counting down.
GTGACTCCAGATGAACGGCTCTCTAGGCACTGTGGGTTGGTGTGTGTCGCCAGGAGATGTTGGTTGCTTGTGAGGGCGCTGTGGTTAGGGTAAGGTGAAGGTCTTTAAACTGCTGGTGGTGGTGAGTGTGGTAGGAGTGGTGGTGGTGAGTGTGGTAGGGGTTTTGTGGTGGTGGTGAGTGTTGTAGGGGTTCCTGTGGCTGCGGGAGAGGTTAGAGGTAAAATTTGGCATTATTTGTAGGTACAACTTGAGTCCCTCCAGTTTTTCAATCTCCTCAAAATACACCACCACCACCACCACCACCAACGCCACCAACGCCACCACCACCAACGCCACCGTCACCACCACAAAATGACAGCCTTTATAGCACCACAAGCCTGAGATGTCGTGGCAGAGATGGTCGAGGAGATTCTTGGGTTGACACAGGTGTACCCTAATTGGCCCCACACCTTCGCCAGTTACACGCCATAAAAACATCAAGGTGTTTTTTTTTCCCTCGCGTCCCTCACACTGTAAATCCTGTGTAAAGCTTTCCTCATTATTACCACAATAGTTAATTTAGCCTGACGTTGAGTGTTATTGCTTAATGCTCCATTATAGCAGCAGGAGGGGGTCACACCTTACCTATAAACACCAATCAACGGAGATACCTGAATATATCTCGTCTAATTAATTTATTATGAGGTCTGGGAAGATATATTAAGAGTACGAGGACGACCCGCCTGACGTGGGGGTCGACTAGATACCTCGCCCTGCCCTGCCCTGCCCGGTATTGCCCTGCCCAGCCCAACCCAGCCCAGCCCAACCCAGCCCAGCCCAACCTAGCCCAGCCCAACCCAGCCCGGTACTGCCCTGCCCACTATTGCCCTGTCCTGCCCAACCCGGTATTGCCCTACCCTGAACGCCTGCCCCGACACTTGACCTGAGGCATGGCCCTACCGCCTCGCTACCTTCAACGCTGTCTTCATATACAAGCACCTTAATCGTTCACAGTGACTACCACCTGAACCCTTATCTCCGGCCTGCACCATCTCGCTCTCTTACTTGTGCTAGTGTGTGGTGTTGGTGGTGTGTGGTGGAGGAGTCAGTGGTGATGGTGGTGTGTGTTGGAGGAGTCAGTGGTGATGGTGGTGTGTGTTGGAGGAGTCAGTGGTGATGGTGGTGTGTGTTGGAGGAGTTAGTGGTGATGGTGTGTGGTGGAGGAGTCAGTGTTGGTGGTGTGTGGTGGAGGAGTCAGTGGTGATGGTGTGTGGTGGAGGAGTCAGTGTTGGTGGTGTGTGGTGGAGGAGTCAGTGGTGATGGTGGTGTGTGTTGGAGGAGGTAGTGGTGATGGTGGTGTGTGTTGGAGGAGGTAGTGGTGATGGTGGTGTGTGTTGGAGGAGGTAGTGGTGATGTTGTATGGCGGAGGATTTAGTGTTTTCTGATATATTTAAAAAAACTGAGAAAATTACTGTAGAAAATGTGTGGTGATACATTGGAAGATATATTTAATAGTTATTATAAAAGGTTACACATACACGTTATTACAATAAGGTCTTTGATTTTTCCTTGATCAACTCAGAATCAACTCTCTTGTTTTTTAGTCGTGGTGAGAATTTTTGTTGCGTCCGAGTCTATGGCTTTGTTTTGAGGGTTCAACTTGGGTTCACCACTATCACCATCACCACCTACCACCACCACTACAATCATCACCACTACCATAACTATCTTCTACCACCACCACTACCACCACCACTACAATCATCACCACTACCATAACTATCTTCTACCATCACCACTACCATAACTATCTTCTACCACCATTTTTACAACCACCTCCACAACCACCACCACTCTCATCACCACTCTCATCACCACCACCACTCTCATCACCACTACCATCACCACCACCACCACCACTCTCATCACCACTCTCATCACCACCACCACCACCACTCTCATCACCACTCTCATCACCACCACCACCACCACTCTCATCACCACCACCACCACCACCACCACCACTCTCATCACCACTACCATCACCACTCTCACCACCACCACCACCAACCACCATCACCTGTTGTCAAGCCGGAGGTCACAACAGGTAGATGAGACGAAGAGGAAAAAGTGATCACCAGGTAAAATAAGTAATAAGCTGGATAATAAGATGTATATTTTGTTGTTGTTTTTCCTTTGGGTATAGAGTTCACTTTCTTTATCGTTACGCATCTCTGTGCTTCTCAGAGATGTGTTGAGATAGGACTGTGTTACGTATCATTTTGTGTATAGGAGAGACAGAGAGGTGTTTTACATTGGACTGTGCGTGTGTGCGTGCGTTCCCCCCTTAATCAGGTTTCCAGGTCTCCAAAGTTGTAACCAGCAGTGGAAGTGAATTCATATTTTCAACACATATTGTTCTGGAGGTCAGCCAACATTTTTTTTTTTTATATAATATCAACGTGAAATTAAGATACCGTGTGAGGAGTAGAGCTGTGTTTGGCGTCGTCCGGGTGTAAGTAAGTCTGTGGTCTGTCTGTAGGTCTGTGGTCTGTCTGTAGGTCTGTGGTCTGTCTGTAGGTCTGGTCTGTCTGTATGTGTGGTCTGTCTGTAGGTCTGTGGTCTGTCTGTCGGTCTGTGGTCTGTCTGTAAGTGTGGTCTGTCTGTAGGTCTGTAGTCTGTCTGTAGGTCTGTGGTCTGTCTGTAAGTGTGGTCTGTCTGTAGGTCTGTGGTCTGTCTGTAAGTGTGGTCTGTCTGTAGGTCTGTGGTCTGTCTGTAAGTGTGGTCTGTCTGTAGGTCTGTGGTCTGTCTGTAGGTCTGTGGTCTGTCTGTAGGTCTGGGGTCTGTCTGTATGTGTGGTCTGTCTGTAGGTCTGTAGTCTGTCTGTAGGTCTGTGGTCTGTCTGTAGGTCTGTGGTTTGTATGTGTGGTCTGTCTGTATGTGTGGTCTGTCTGTAGGTCTGGTCTGTCTGTAGGTCTGTGGTCTGTCTGTAAGTGTGGTCTGTCTGTAGGTCTGTGGTCTGTCTGTAAGTGTGGTCTGTCTGTAGGTCTATGGTCTGTCTGTCGGTCTGTGGTCTGTCTGAGGTCTGTCTGTAAGTGTGGTCTGTCTGTAAGTGTGGTCTGTCTGTAGGTCTGTGGTCTGTCTGTCGGTCTGTGACCTGTGAGGTCTGTCTGTAAGTGTTGTCTGTCTGTAGGTCTGTGGTCTGTCTGTAGGTCTGTGGTGTGTCTGTAAGTGTGGTCTGTCTGTAAGTCTATGGTCTGTCAGTAGGTCTGTAGTCTGTCTGTAGGTCTGTGGTCTGTCTGTAAGTCTGGTGTGTCTGTGGTCTGTCTGTAAGTTTGGTGTGTCTGTGGTCTGTCTGTGGATCTGTCTGTAGGTCTGTGGCCAGTCTGTGGTCTGTCTGTAGGTCTGTGGTCTGTCTGTAGGTCTGTAGTCTGTCTGTAGGTCTGTGGTCTGTCTGTAGGTCTGTGGCCACTCTGTAGGTCTGTGGTCTGTCTATAGGTCTGTTTTCTGTCTGTCGGTCTGTGGTCTGTCTGTAAGTGTGGCCTGTCTGTAGGTCTGTGGTCTGTCTGTAGGTTTGTGGTCTGTCTGTTTGTGTGGTCTGTCTGTCTGGTCTGTCTGTAGGTCTGTGGTCTGTCTGTATGTGTGGTCTGTCTGTAGGTCTGTGGTCTGTCCCGGTCTGTGGTCTGTCTGTAAGTGTGGTCTGTCTGTAGGCCTGTGGTCTGTCTAGGTCTGTGGTCTGTCTGTATGTGTGGTCTGTCTGTAGGTCTGTGGTCTGTCTGTAAGTGTGGTCTGCCTGTAGGTCTGTGGTCTGTCTGTAAGTGTGGTCTGTCTGTAGGTCTGTGGTCTGTCTGTATGTGTGGTCTGTTTGTAGGTCTGTGGTCTGTCTGTAAGTGTGGTCTGTCTGTAGGTCTGTGGTCTGTGTAGGTCTGTGGTCTGTCTGTAAGTGTGGTGTGTCTGTGGTCTGTCTGTAGGTCTGTGGCCAGTCTGTAGGTCTGTGGTCTGTCTGTAGGTCTGTAGCCAGTCTGTAGGTCTGTAGTCTGTCTGTAGGTCTGTGGTCTGTCTGTCGGTCTGTGGTCTGTCTGTAAGTGTGGTCTGTGTAGGTCTGTGGTCTGTCTGTAGGTCTGTGGTCTGTGTAGGTCTGTGGTCTGTGTATGTGTGGTCTGTCTGTAGGTCTGTGGTCTGTCTGTATGTGTGGTCTGTCTGTAGGTCTGGTGTGTCTGTAGGTCTGTGGTCTGTCTGTAAGTGCGGTCTGCCTGTAGGTCTGTGGTCTGTCTAAGTGTGGTCTGTCTGTAGGTCTGTGGTCTGTCTGTAGGTCTGTAGTCTGTCTGTCGGTCTGTGGTCTGTCTGTGTGTGTGGTCTGTCTGTAGGTCTGTAGTCTGTCTGTAGGTCTGTGGTCTGTCTGTAAGTACGGTCTGTCTGTAGGTCTGTGGTCTGTAAGTGTGGTCTGTCTGTACGTCTGTGGTCTGTCTAGGTCTGTAGGTCTGTGGTCTGTCTGTGGTCTGTCTGTAGGTCTGTGGTCTGTCTAAGTGTGGTCTGTCTGTAGATTTGTGGTCTGTCTGTAAGTGTGGTGTGTCTGTGGTCTGTCTGTAGGTCTGTGGCCAGTCTGTAGGTCTGTGGTCTGTCTGTAGGTCTGTAGCCAGTCTGTAGGTCTGTAGTCTGTCTGTCGGTCTGTGGTCTGTCTGTAAGTGTGGTCTGTGTAGGTCTGTAGGCCTGTGGTCTGTGTAGGTCTGTGGTCTGTGTATGTGTGGTCTGTCTGTAGGTCTGTGGTCTGTCTGTAAGTGTGGTCTGTCTGTAGGTCTGTGGTCTGTCTATAGGTCTGTGGTCTGTCTGTAAGTGTGGTCTGTCTGTAGTCTGTCTGTCGGTCTGTGGTCTGTCTGTAGGTCTGTAGTCTGTCTGTAGGTCTGTGGTCTGTCTGTAAGTGTGGTCTGTCTGTAGGTCTGTGGTCTGTCTGTAAGTGTGGTCTGTCTGTAGGTCTGTGGTCTGTCTGTAAGGGTGGTCTGTCTGTAGGTCTGTGGTCTGTCTGTAGGTCTGTGGTTTGTCTGTAGGTCTGTGGTCTGTCTGTATGTGTGGTCTGTCTGTAGGTCTGTAGTCTGTCTGTAGGTCTGTGGTCTGTCTGTAGGTCTGTGGTTTGTCTGTATGTGTGGTCTGTCTGTGGTCTGTCTGTAGGTCTGTGGTCTGTCTGCAAGTGTGGTCTGTCTGTAGGTCTGTGGTCTGTCTGTAAGTGTGGTCTGTCTGTAGGTCTGTGGTCTGTCTGTCGGTCTGTGGTCTGTCTGAGGTCTGTCTGTAAGTGTGGTCTGTCTGTAGGTCTGTCGTCTGTCTGTAAGTGTGGTCTGTCTGTAGGTCTGTGGTCTGTCTGTCGGTCTGTGGTCTGTCTGAGGTCTGTCTGTAAGTGTGGTCTGTCTGTAGGTCTGTGGTGTGTCTGTATGTGTGGTCTGTCTGTAGGTCTGTGGTCTGTCTGTAGGTCTGTAGTCTGTCTGTAGGTCTGTGGTCTGTCTGTAAGTCTGGTGTGTCTGTGGTCTGTCTGTAAGTCTGGTGTGTCTGGTCTGTCTGTGGTTTGTCTGTAAGTGTGGTCTGTGTAGGTCTGTGGTCTGTCTGTAGGTCTGTGGTCTGTGTAGGTCTGTGGTCTGTGTGTGTGGTCTGTCTGCAGGTCTGTAGCCAATCTGTTGGTCTGTAGTCTGTCTGTAGGTCTGTGGTCTGTCTGTCGGTCTGTGGTCTGTCTGTAAGTGTGGTCTGTGTAGGTCTGTGGTCTGTCTGTAGGTCTGTGGTCTGTGTAGGTCTGTGGTCTGTGTATGTGTGGTCTGTCTGTAGGTCTGTGGTCTGTCTGTATGTGTGGTCTGTCTGTAGGTCTGGTCTGTCTGTAGGTCTGTGGTCTGTCTGTAAGTGTGGTCTGTCTGTAGGTCTGTGGTCTGTCTAAGTGTGGTCTGTCTGTAGGTCTGTGGTCTCTGTCGGTCTGAGGTCTGTCTGTAAGTGTGGTCTGTCTGTAGGTCTGTGGTCTGTCTGTAGGTCTTTGGTCTGTCTGTAAGTGTGGTCTGTCTGTAGGTCTGTAGTCTGTCTGTAGGTCTGTGGTCTGTCTGTAAGTGTGGTGTGTCTGTGGTCTGTCTGTAGGTGTGTGGCCAGTCTGTAGGTCTGTGGTCTGTCTGTAGGTCTGTAGCCAGTCTGTAGGTCTGTAGTCTGTCTGTAGGTCTGTGGTCTGTCTGTCGGTCTGTGGTCTGTGTAAGTGTGGTCTGTGTAGGTCTGTGGTCTGTCTGTTGGTCTGTGGTCTGTGTAGGTCTGTGGTTTGTCTGTATGTGTGGTCTGTCTGTAGGTCTGTGGTCTGTCTGTATGTGTGGTCTGTCTGTAGGTCTGGTCTGTCTGTAGGTCTGTGGTCTGTCTGTAAGTGTGGTCTGTCTGTAGGTCTGTGGTCTGTCTAAGTGTGGTGTGTGTAGGTGTGTGGTCTGTTTGTCGGTCTGTGGTCTGTCTGAGGTCTGTCTGTAAGTGTGGTCTGTCTGTAGGTCTGTGGTCTGTCTGTAGGTCTGTGGTCTGTAAGTGTGGTCTGTCTGTAGGTCTGTAGTCTGTCTGACGGTCTGTGGTCTGTCTGTATGTGTGGTCTGTCTGTAGGTCTGTAGTCTGTCTGTAGGTCTGTGGTCTGTCTGTAAGTGTGGTCTGTCTGTAGGTCTGTGGTCTGTCTGTAAGTGTGGTCTGTCTGTAAGAGTGGTCTGTCTGTAGGTCTGTGGTCTGTCTGTAGGTCTGTGGTTTGTCTGTAAGTTTGGTCTGTGTAGGTCTGTGGTCTGTGTATGTGTGGTCTGTCTGTAGGTCTGTAGCCAGTCTGTAGGTCTGTAGTCTGTCTGTAGGTCTGTGGTCTGTCTGTCGGTCTGTGGTCTGTCTGTAAGTGTGGTCTGTGTAGGACTGTGGTCTGTCTGTAGGTCTGTGGTCTGTAGGTCTGTGGTCTGTCTGTAAGTCTGGTGTGTCTGTAGGTCTGTGGTCTGTATGTCTGGTGTATCTGTAGGTCTGTGGTCTGTCTGTAAGTGCGGTCTGCCTGTAGGTCTGTGGTCTGTCTGTAAGTGTGGTCTGTCTGTAGGTCTGTCTGTCGGTCTGTCGGTCTGTGGTCTGTCTGAGGTCTGTCTGTAAGTGTGGTCTGTCTGTAGGTCTGTAGTCTGTCTGCATGTGTGGTCTGTCTATGTGTGGTCTGTCTATGTGTGGTCTGTCTTTAGGTCTGTCGTCTGTCTGTAGGTCTGTGGTGTGTCTAAGTGCGGTCTGTCTGTAGGTCTGTGGTCTGTCTATGTGTGGTCTGTCTTTAGGTCTGTCGTCTGTCTGTAGGTCTGTGGTGTGTCTAAGTGCGGTCTGTCTGTAGGTCTGTGGTCTTTCTGTAAGTGTGGTCTGTCTGTAGGTCTGTGGTCTGTCTAGGTCTGTAGTCTGTCTGTAGGTCTGTGGTCTGTCTGTAGGTCTGTGGTCTGTCTGGTCTGTAGGTCTGTGGTCTGTCTAAGTGTGGTCTGTCTGTAGGTCTGTGGTCTGTCTGTTAGTGTGGTGTGTCTGTGGTCTGTCTGTAGGTCTGTGGCCAGTCTGTAGGTCTGTGGTCTGTCTGTAGGTCTGTAGCCAGTCTGTAGGTCTGTAGTCTGTCTGTAGGTCTGTGGTCTGTCTGTCGGTCTGTGGTCTGTGTAGGTCTGTGGTCTGTCTGTAGGTCTGTGGTCTGTGTAGGTCTGTGGTTTGTCTGTATGTGTGGTCTGTCTGTAGGTCTGTGGTCTGTCTGTATGTGTGGTCTGTCTGTAGGTCTGGTCTGTCTGTAGGTCTGTGGTCTGTCTGTAAGTGTGGTCTGTCTGTAGGTCTGGTCTGTCTAAGTGTGGTCTGTCTGTAGGTCTGTGGTCTGTCTGTCGGTCTGTGGTCTGTCTGAGGTCTGTCTGTAAGTGTGGTCTGTCTGTAGGTCTGTGGTCTGTCTGTAGGTCTGTGGTCTGTCTCTAAGTGTGGTCTGTCTGTAGGTCTGTAGTCTGTCTGTCGGTCTGTGGTCTGTCTGTATGTGTGGTCTGTCTGTAGGTCTGTAGTCTGTCTGTAGGTCTGTGGTCTGTCTGTAAGTGTGGTCTGTCTGTAGGTCTGTGGTCTGTCTGTAAGTGTGGTCTGGCTGTAGGTCTGTGGTCTGTCTGTAGGTCTGTGGTCTGTCTGTAGGTCTTTGGTCTGTCTGTAGGTCTGTAGTCTGTAGGTCTGTGGTTTGTCTGTATGTGTGGTCTGTCTGTGGTCTGTCTGTATGTGTGGTCTGTCTGTAGGTCTATGGTCTGTCTGTAAGTGTGGTCTGTCTGTAGGTCTGTGGTCTGTCTGTAAGTGTGGTCTGTCTGTAGGTCTGTGGTCTGTCTGTCGGTCTGTGGTCTGTCTGAGGTCTGTCTGTAAGTGTGGTCTGTCTTTAGGTCTCTGGTCTGTCTGTAAGTGTGGTCTGTCTGTAGGTCTGTGGTCTGTCTGTCGGTCTGTGGTCTGTCTGAGGTCTGTCTGTAAGTGTGGTCTGTCTGTAGGTCTGTGGTGTGTCTGTAAGTGTGGTCTGTCTGTAGGTCTGTGGTCTGTCTGTAAGTGTGGTCTGTTAGTAGGTTTGTGGTCTGTCTGTAAGTGTGGTCTGTCTGTAGGTCTGTCGTCTGTCTTTAGGTCTGTGGTCTGTCTGTATGTGTGGTCTGTCTGTAGGTCTGGTCTGTCTGTAAGTGTGGTCTGTCTGTAGGTCTGTGGTCTGTCTGTAAGTGTGTTCTGTTTGTAGGTCTGTGGTCTGTCTGTATGTGTGGTCTGTCTGTAGGTCTGTGGTCTGTCTGTAAGTGTGGCCTGTCTGTAGATCTGTGGTCTGTCTTTAGGTCTGTAGTTTGTCTGTAGGTCTGTGGTCTGTCTGTAGGTCTGTGGTCTGTCTGTCGGTCTGTGGTCTGTCTGTAAGTGTGGTCTGTGTAGGTCTGTGGTCTGTCTATAGGTCTGTGGTCCGTCTGTAGGTCTGTTTTCTGTCTGTAGGTCGGTGGTCTGTCTGTAGGTCTGTGGTCTGTCTGTCGGTCTGTGGTCTGTCTGTAAGTGTGGTCTGTGTAGGTCTGTGGTCTGTCTGTAGGTCTGTGGTCCGTCTGTAGGTCTGTTTTCTGTCTGTAGGTCGGTGGTCTGTCTGTAGGTCTGTGGTCTTTCTGTAAGTGTGGTCTGTCTAGGTCTGTAGGTCTGTGGTTTGTTTGTAAGTGTGGTCTGTCTGTAGGTCTGTGGTCTCTCTGTAAGTGTGGCCTGTCTGTAGGTCTGTGGTCTGTCTGTAAGTGTGGTCTGTCTGTGTGTCTGTGGTCTGTCTGTAGGTCTGTGGTCTGTCTGTAAGTGTGGTCTGTCTGTAGGTCTGTGATCTGTCTGTAAGTGTGGTCTGTCTGTAGGTCTGTGGTCTGTCTGAAGGTCTGTGGTCTGACTGTAGGTCTGTGGTCTGTCTGTAAGTGTGGTCTGTCTGTAGGTCTGTGGTCTGTCTGGGTCTGTGGTTCTGTCTAAGTGTGGTCTGTGGTCTGTCTTTAGGTCTGTGGTCTGTCTGTAGGTCTGTGGCCAGTCTGTAGGTCTGTGGTCTGTAGCCAGTCTGTAGTCTGTCTGTAGGTCTGTGGTCTGTGTAGGTCTGTGGTCTGTGTAGGTCTGTCTGTTTGTGTGGTCTGTCTGTAGGTCTGTGGTCTGTCTGTATGTGTGGTCTGTAGGTCTGGTCTGTCTGTAGGTCTGTGGTCTGTCTGTAAGTGTGGTCTGTCTGTAGGTCTGTGGTCTGTCTGTAAGTGTGGTCTGTCTGTAGGTCTGTGGTCTGTCTGTAGGTCTGTAGGTCTGTCTGTATGTGTGTTCTGTCTGTAGGTCTGTGGTCTGTCTGTATGTGTGGTCTGTCTGTAGGTCTGTGGTCTGTTTGTAAGTGTGGTCTGTCTGTAGGTCTGTGGACTGTCTGTAAGTGTGGTCTGTCTGTAGGTCTGTGGTCTGTGTAGGTCTGTCTGTTTGTGTGGTCTGTCTGTAGGTCTGTGGTCTGTCTGTATGTGTGGTCTGTAGGTCTGGTCTGTCTGTAGGTCTGTGGTCTGTCTGTAAGTGTGGTCTGTCTGTAGGTCTGTGGTCTGTCTGTAAGTGTGGTCTGTCTGTAGGTCTGTGGTCTGTCTGTAGGTCTGTAGGTCTGTCTGTATGTGTGTTGTCTGTAGGTCTGTGGTCTGTCTGTATGTGTGGTCTGTCTGTAGGTCTGTGGTCTGTTTGTAAGTGTGGTCTGTCTGTAGGTCTGTGGACTGTCTGTATGTGTGGTCTGTCTGTAGGTCTGTGGTCTGTCTGTAGGTCTGAGGTCTGTCTGTAGGTCTGTGGTCTGTCTGTAGGTCTGTAGGTCTGTCTGTATGTGTGGTCTGTCTGTAGGTCTGTGGTCTGTTTGTAAGTGTGGTCTGTCTGTAGGTCTGTGGACTGTCTGTAAGTGTGGTCTGTCTGTAGGTCTGTGGTCTGTCTGCAGGTCTGTGGTCTGTCTGTATGTGTGGTCTGTCTGTAGGTCTGTGGTCTGTTTGTAAGTGTGGTCTGTGTAGGTCTGTGGTCTGTCTGTAGGTCTGTAGTCTGTCTGTAGGTCTGTGGTCTGTCTGTAAGTCTGGTGTGTCTGTGGTCTGTCTGTAGTCTGTCTGTAGGTCTGTGGCCAGTCTGTAGGTCTGTGGTCTGTCTGTAGGTCTGTGGTCTGTTTGTCGGTCTGTGGTCTGTCTAAGTGTGGTCTGTCTGTAGGTCTGTGGTCTGTCTGTAGGTCTGTGGTCTGTCTGTAGATCTGTGGTCGGTCTGTAGGTCTGGTCTGTCTGTAGGTCTGGTCTCTCTGTAAGTGTGGTCTGTCTGTTGGTCTATGGTCTGTCTGTAAGTGTGTTCTGTCTGTAGGTCTGTAGTCTGTCTGTAAGTCTGTGGTCTGTCTGTAGGTCTGTGGTCTGTCTGTATGTGTGGTCTGTCTGTAGGTCTGGTCTGTCTGTAAGTGTGGTCTGTCTGTAGGTCTATGGTCTGTCTGTAAGTGTGTTCTGTCTGTAGGTCTGTGGTCTGTCTGTAAGTCTGTGGTCTGTCTGTAGGTCTGAGGTCTGTCTGTATGTGTGGTCTGTCTGTAGGTCTCGTGTGTCTGTAGGTCTATGGTCTGTCTGTAAGTGTGTTCTGTCTGTAGGTCTGTGGTCTGTCTGTAAGTGTGGTCTGTCTCTAGGTCTGTGGTCTGTCTGTAGGTCTGTAGTTTGTAGGTCTGTGGTCTGTCTAAGTGTGGTGTGTCTGTGGTCTGTCTGTGGTCTTTCTGTAGGTCTGTGGCCAGTCTGTAGGTCTGTGGTCTGTCTGTAGGTCTGTGGCCAGTCTGTAGGTCTGTGGTCTGTCTGTAGGTCTGTGGTCTGTCTGTCGGTCTGTGGTCTGTCTGTAAGTGTGGTCTGTCTGTAGGTCTGTGGTCTGTCTGTAGGTCTGTGGTCTGTCTGTAGGTCTGTTTTCTGTCTGTAGGTTTGTTTTCTGTCTGTAGGTCTGTGGTCTGTCTGTAGGTCTGTGGTCTTTTTGTAGGTCTGTGGTCTGTCTGTGTGGTCTGTCTGTAGGTCTGTGGTCTGTCTGTAGGTCTGTGGTCTGTCTGTAGGTCTGTGATCTATCTGTAGGTCTGTGGTCTGTCTGTTAGTGTGGTCTGTCTGTAGGTCTGTAGTCTGTCTGTAGGTCTGTGGTCTGTCTGTAAGTGTGGTAGGTCTGTGGTCTGTCTGTAAGTGTGGTCTGTCTGTAGGTCTGTGGTCTGTCTGTCGGTCTTTGGTCTGTCTGTGGTCTGTCTGTAAGTGTGGTGTGTCTGTAGGTATGTGGTCTGTCTGTAGGTCTGTGGTCTGTCTGTAAGTATGGTCTGTGTGTAGGTCTGTGGTCTGTTGGTCGGTCTGTGGTCTGTCTGTATGTGTGGTCTGTCTGTAGGTCTGTGGTCTGTCTGTAAGTTTGGTCTGTCTGTAGGTTTGTGGTCTGTCTGTAAGTGTGGTCTGTCTGTAGGTCTGTGGTCTGTTTGTAAGTGTGTTCTGTCTGTAGGTCTGTGGTCTGTCTGTATGTGTGGTCTGTCTGTAGGTCTGTGGTCTGTCTGTATGTGTGGTCTGTCTGTAGGTCTGTGGTCTGTCTGTAAGTGTGGCCTGTCTGTAGGTCTGTGGTCTGTCTTTAGGTCTGTAGTTTGTCTGTAGGTCTGTGGTCTGTCTGTAGGTCTGTGGTCTGTCTGTCGGTCTGTGGTCTGTCTGTAAGTGTGGTCTGTGTAGGTCTGTGGTCTGTCTATAGGTCTGTGGTCCGTCTGTAGGTCTGTTTTCTGTCTGTAGGTCGGTGGTCTGTCTGTAGGTCTGTGGTCTGTCTGTCGGTCTGTGGTCTGTCTGTAAGTGTGGTCTGTGTAGGTCTGTGGTCTGTCTGTAGGTCTGTGGTCCGTCTGTAGGTCTGTTTTCTGTCTGTAGGTCGGTGGTCTGTCTGTAGGTCTGTGGTCTGTCTGTAAGTGTGGTCTGTCTAGGTCTGTAGGTCTGTGGTTTGTTTGTAAGTGTGGTCTGTCTGTAGGTCTGTGGTCTGTCTGTAAGTGTGGCCTGTCTGTAGGTCTGTGGTCTGTCTGTAAGTGTGGTCTGTCTGTGTGTCTGTGGTCTGTCTGTAGGTCTGTGGTCTGTCTGTAAGTGTGGTCTGTCTGTAGGTCTGTGATCTGTCTGTAAGTGTGGTGTCTGTAGGTCTGTGGTCTGTCTGAAGGTCTGTGGTCTGACTGTAGGTCTGTGGTCTGTCTGTAAGTGTGGTCTGTCTGTAGGTCTGTGGTCTGTCTGGGTCTGTGGTTCTGTCTAAGTGTGGTCTGTCTAAGTGTGGTCTGTGGTCTGTCTGTAGGTCTGTGGTCTGTCTGTAGGTCTGTGGCCAGTCTGTAGGTCTGTGGTCTGTAGCCAGTCTGTAGGTCTGTAGTCTGTCTGTAGGTCTGTGGTCTGTGTAGGTCTGTGGTCTGTGTAGGTCTGTCTGTTTGTGTGGTCTGTCTGTAGGTCTGTGGTCTGTCTGTATGTGTGGTCTGTAGGTCTGGTCTGTCTGTAGGTCTGTGGTCTGTCTGTAAGTGTGGTCTGTCTGTAGGTCTGTGGTCTGTCTGTAAGTGTGGTCTGTCTGTAGGTCTGTGGTCTGTCTGTAGGTCTGTAGGTCTGTCTGTATGTGTGTTCTGTCTGTAGGTCTGTGGTCTGTCTGTATGTGTGGTCTGTCTGTAGGTCTGTGGTCTGTTTGTAAGTGTGGTCTGTCTGTAGGTCTGTGGACTGTCTGTAAGTGTGGTCTGTCTGTAGGTCTGTGGTCTGTGTAGGTCTGTCTGTTTGTGTGGTCTGTCTGTAGGTCTGTGGTCTGTCTGTATGTGTGGTCTGTAGGTCTGGTCTGTCTGTAGGTCTGTGGTCTGTCTGTAAGTGTGGTCTGTCTGTAGGTCTGTGGTCTGTCTGTAAGTGTGGTCTGTCTGTAGGTCTGTGGTCTGTCTGTAGGTCTGTAGGTCTGTCTGTATGTGTGTTCTGTCTGTAGGTCTGTGGTCTGTCTGTATGTGTGGTCTGTCTGTAGGTCTGTGGTCTGTTTGTAAGTGTGGTCTGTCTGTAGGTCTGTGGACTGTCTGTATGTGTGGTCTGTCTGTAGGTCTGTGGTCTGTCTGTTGGTCTGAGGTCTGTCTGTAGGTCTGTGGTCTGTCTGTAGGTCTGTAGGTCTGCCTGTATGTGTGGTCTGTCTGTAGGTCTGTGGTCTGTTTGTAAGTGTGGTCTGTCTGTAGGTCTGTGGACTGTCTGTAAGTGTGGTCTGTCTGTAGGTCTGTGGTCTGTCTGCAGGTCTGTGGTCTGTCTGTATGTGTGGTCTGTCTGTAGGTCTGTGGTCTGTTTGTAAGTGTGGTCTGTGTAGGTCTGTGGTCTGTCTGTAGGTCTGTAGTCTGTCTGTAGGTCTGTGGTCTGTCTGTAAGTCTGGTGTGTCTGTGGTCTGTCTGTAGTCTGTCTGTAGGTCTGTGGCCAGTCTGTAGGTCTGTGGTCTGTCTGTAGGTCTGTGGTCTGTTTGTCGGTCTGTGGTCTGTCTAAGTGTGGTCTGTCTGTAGGTCTGTGGTCTGTCTGTAGGTCTGTGGTCTGTCTGTAGATCTGTGGTCGGTCTGTAGGTCTGGTCTGTCTGTAGGTCTGGTCTCTCTGTAAGTGTGGTCTGTCTGTTGGTCTATGGTCTGTCTGTAAGTGTGTTCTGTCTGTAGGTCTGTAGTCTGTCTGTAAGTCTGTGGTCTGTCTGTAGGTCTGTGGTCTGTCTGTATGTGTGGTCTGTCTGTAGGTCTGGTCTGTCTGTAAGTGTGGTCTGTCTGTAGGTCTATGGTCTGTCTGTAAGTGTGTTCTGTCTGTAGGTCTGTGGTCTGTCTGTAAGTCTGTGGTCTGTCTGTAGGTCTGAGGTCTGTCTGTATGTGTGGTCTGTCTGTAGGTCTCGTGTGTCTGTAGGTCTATGGTCTGTCTGTAAGTGTGTTCTGTCTGTAGGTCTGTGGTCTGTCTGTAAGTGTGGTCTGTCTCTAGGTCTGTGGTCTGTCTGTAGGTCTGTAGTTTGTAGGTCTGTGGTCTGTCTAAGTGTGGTGTGTCTGTGGTCTGTCTGTGGTCTTTCTGTAGGTCTGTGGCCAGTCTGTAGGTCTGTGGTCTGTCTGTAGGTCTGTGGCCAGTCTGTAGGTCTGTGGTCTGTCTGTAGGTCTGTGGTCTGTCTGTCGGTCTGTGGTCTGTCTGTAAGTGTGGTCTGTCTGTAGGTCTGTGGTCTGTCTGTAGGTCTGTGGTCTGTCTGTAGGTCTGTTTTCTGTCTGTAGGTTTGTTTTCTGTCTGTAGGTCTGTGGTCTGTCTGTAGGTCTGTGGTCTTTTTGTAGGTCTGTGGTCTGTCTGTGTGGTCTGTCTGTAGGTCTGTGGTCTGTCTGTAGGTCTGTGGTCTGTCTGTAGGTCTGTGATCTATCTGTAGGTCTGTGGTCTGTCTGTAAGTGTGGTCTGTCTGTAGGTCTGTAGTCTGTCTGTAGGTCTGTGGTCTGTCTGTAAGTGTGGTCTGTCTGTAGGTCTGTGGTCTGTCTGTAAGTGTGGTCTGTCTGTAGGTCTGTGGTCTGTCTGTCGGTCTTTGGTCTGTCTGTGGTCTGTCTGTAAGTGTGGTGTGTCTGTAGGTATGTGGTCTGTCTGTAGGTCTGTGGTCTGTCTGTAAGTGTGGTCTGTCTGTAGGTCTGTGGTCTGTTGGTCGGTCTGTGGTCTGTCTGTACGTGTGGTCTGTCTGTAGGTCTGTGGTCTGTCTGTAAGTTTGGTCTGTCTGTAGGTCTGTGGTCTGTCTGTAAGTGTGGTCTGTCTGTAGGTCTGTGGTCTGTCTGTATGGTCTGTCTGTAGGTCTGGTCTGTGTAAGTGTGGTCTGTCTGTAGGTCTGTGGTCTGTTTGTAAGTGTGTTCTGTCTGTAGGTCTGTGGTCTGTCTGTAAGTCTGTGGTCTGTCTGTATGTGTGGTCTGTCTGTAGGTCTGTGGTCTGTCTGTAAGTGTGGTCTGTCTGTAGGTCTGTGGTCTGTCTGTAGGTCTGTAGTTTGTCTGTAGGTCTGTGGTCTGTCTAAGTGTGGTGTGTCTGTGGTCTGTCTGTGGTCTGTCTGTAGGTCTGTGGCCAGTCTGTAGGGCTGTGGCCAGTCTGTAGGTCTGTGGTCTGTCTGTCTGTAAGTGTGGTCTGTGTAGGTCTGTGGTCTGTCTGTAGGTCTGTGGTCTGTCTGTAGGTCTGTTTTCTGTCTGTAGGTCTGTGGTCTGTCTAGGTCTGTAGTCTGTCTGTAGGTCTGTGGTCTGTCTGTAAGTGTGGTCTGTCTGTAGGTCTGTGGTCTGTCTGTAAGTGTGGTCTGTCTGTGTGTCTGTGGTCTGTCTGTAGGTCTGTGGTCTGTCTGTAAGTGTGGTCTGTCTGTAGGTCTGTGGTCTGTCTGTCAGTCTGTGGTCTGTCTGTATGTGTGGTGTCTCTGTAGGTCTGTAGTCTGTCTGTAGGTCTGTGGTCTGTCTGTAAGTGTGGTCTGTCTGTTGGTCTGTGGTCTGTCTGTAGGTCTGTGGTCTGTCTGAAGGTCTGTGGTCTGACTGTAGGTCTGTGGTCTGTCTGGAAGTGTGGTCTGTCTGTAGGTCTGTGGTCTGTCTGGGTCTGTGGTTCTGTCTAAGTGTGGTCTGTCTAAGTGTGGTCTGTGGTCTGTCTGTAGGTCTGTGGTCTGTCTGTAGGTCTGTGGCCAGTCTGTACGTCTGTGGTCTGTAGCCAGTCTGTAGGTCTGTAGTTTGTCTGTAGGTCTGTGGTCTGTCTGTCGGTCTGTGGTCTGTGTAGGTCTGTGGTCTGTGTAGGTCTGTCTGTGTGGTCTGTCTGTAGGTCTGTGGTCTGTCTGTATGTGTGGTCTGTAGGTCTGGTCTGTCTGTAGGTCTGTGGTCTGTCTGTAAGTGTGGTCTGTCTGTAGGTCTGTGGTCTGTCTGTAGGTCTGTGGTCTGTCTGTCGGCCTGTCGTCTGTCTGAGGTCTGTCTGTAGGTCTGTGGTCTGTCTGTAGGTCTGTAGGTCTGTCTGTATGTGTGGTCTGTCTAGGTCTGTGGTCTGTTTGTAAGTGTGGTCTGTCTGTAGGTCTGTGGACTGTCTGTAAGTGTGGTCTGTCTGTAGGTCTGTGGTCTGTCTGTAGGTCTGTGGTCTGTCTGTATGTGTGGTCTGTCTGTAGGTCTGTGGTCTGTTTGTAAGTGTGGTCTGTGTAGGTCTGTGGTCTGTCTGTAGGTCTGTAGTCTGTCTGTAGGTCTGTGGTCTGTCTGTAAGTCTGGTGTGTCTGTGGTCTGTCTGTAGTCTGTCTGTAGGTCTGTGGCCAGTCTGTAGGTCTGTGGTCTGTCTGTAGGTCTGTGGTCTGTTTGTCGGTCTGTGGTCTGTCTAAGTGTGGTCTGTCTGTAGGTCTGTGGTCTGTCTGTAGGTCTGTGGTCTGTCTGTAGATCTGTGGTCGGTCTGTAGGTCTGGTCTGTCTGTAGGTCTGGTCTCTCTGTAAGTGTGGTCTGTCTGTTGGTCTATGGTCTGTCTGTAAGTGTGTTCTGTCTGTAGGTCTGTAGTCTGTCTGTAAGTCTGTGGTCTGTCTGTAGGTCTGGTCTGTCTGTATGTGTGGTCTGTCTGTAGGTCTGGTCTGTCTGTAAGTGTGGTCTGTCTGTAGGTCTATGGTCTGTCTGTAAGTGTGTTCTGTCTGTAGGTCTGTGGTCTGTCTGTAAGTCTGTGGTCTGTCTGTAGGTCTGAGGTCTGTCTGTATGTGTGGTCTGTCTGTAGGTCTATGGTCTGTCTGTAAGTGTGTTCTGTCTGTAGGTCTGTGGTCTGTCTGTAGGTCTGTGGTCTGTCTGTAAGTGTGGTCTGTCTCTAGGTCTGTGGTCTGTCTGTAGGTCTGTGGTCTGTCTAAGTGTGGTGTGTCTGTGGTCTGTCTGTGGTCTTTCTGTAGGTCTGTGGCCAGTCTGTAGGTCTGTGGTCTGTCTGTAGGTCTGTGGCCAGTCTGTAGGTCTGGTCTGTCTGTAGGTCTGTGGTCTGTCTGTATGTGTGGTCTGTCTGTAGGTCTGTGGTCTGTCTGTAAGTGTGGTCTGTCTGTAGGTCTGTGGTCTGTCTGTAGGTCTGTAGTTTGTCTGTAGGTCTGTGGTCTGTCTAAGTGTGGTGTGTCTGTGGTCTGTTTGTAGGTCTGTGGCCAGTCTGTAGGGCTGTGGTCTGTCTGTCTGTAAGTGTGGTCTGTGTAGGTCTGTCTGTAGGTCTGTGGTCTGTCTGTAGGTCTGTTTTCTGTCTGTAGGTCGGTGGTCTGTCTGTAGGTCTGTGGTCTGTCTGTAGGTCTGTGGTCTGTCTAGGTCTGTAGTCTGTCTGTAGGTCTGTGGTCTGTCTGTAAGTGTGGTCTGTCTGTAGGTCTGTGGTCTGTCTGTAAGTGTGGTCTGTCTGTGTGTCTGTGGTCTGTCTGTAGGTCTGTGGTCTGTCTGTAAGTGTGGTCTGTCTGTAGGTCTGTGGTCTGTCTGTCAGTCTGTGGTCTGTCTGTATGTGTGGTCTCTCTGTAGGTCTGTAGTCTGTCTGTAGGTCTGTGGTCTGTCTGTAAGTGTGGTCTGTCTGTTGGTCTGTGGTCTGTCTGTAAGTGTGGTCTGTCTGAAGGTCTGTGGTCGGTCTGTAGGTCTGCGGTCTGTCTGTATGTGTGGTCTGTCTGTAGGTCTGTGGTCTGTTTGTATGTGTGGTCTGTGTAGGTCTGTGGTCTGTCTGTAGGTCTGTAGTCTGTCTGTAGGTCTGTGGTCTGTCTGTAAGTCTGGTGTGTCTGTGGTCTGTCTGTAGGTCTGTGGCCAGTCTGTAGGTCTGTGGTCTGTCTGTAGGTCTGTGGTCTGTCTGTCGGTCTGTGGTCTGTCTGTAAGTGTGGTCTGTCTGTAGGTCTGTGGTCTGTCTGTAGGTCTGTGGTTTGTCTGTAGGTCTGTGGTCTGTCTGTATGTGTGGTCTGTCTGTAGGTCTGGTCTGTCTGTAAGTGTGGTCTGTCTGTAGGTCTATGGTCTGTCTGTAAGTGTGTTCTGTCTGTAGGTCTGTAGTCTGTCTGTAAGTCTGTGGTCTGTCTGTAGGTCTGTGGTCTGTCTGTATGTGTGGTCTGTGTAGGTCTATGGTCTGTCTGTAAGTGTGGTCTGTCTGTAGGTCTATGGTCTGTAAGTGTGTTCTGTCTGTAGGTCTGTAGTCTGTCTGTAAGTCTGTGGTCTGTCTGTAGGTCTGTGGTCTGTCTGTATGAGTGGTCTGTCTGTAGGTCTGGTCTGTCTGTAAGTGTGGTCTGTCTGTAGGTCTATGGTCTGTCTGTAGGTCTGTGGTCTGTCTGTAGGTCTGTGGTCTGTCTGTAGGTTTGTGGTCTGTCTGTAGGTGTGGTCTGTCTGTAGGTCTGTGGTCTGTCTGTAGGTCTGTAGTTTGTCTGTAGGTCTGTGGTCTGTCTAAGTGTGGCGTGTGTGTGGTTTTTCTGTAGGTCTGTGGCCAGTCTGTAGGTCTGTGGTCTGTCTGTAGGTCTGTGGCTAGTCTGTAGGTCTGTGGTCTGTCTGTAGGTCTGTGGTCTGTCTGTCGGTCTGTGGTCTGTCTCTAAGTGTGGTCTGTCTGTAGATCTGTGGTCTGTCTGTAGGTCTGTTTTCTGTCTGTAGGTCTGTTTTCTGTCTGTAGGTCTGTGGTCTGTCTGTAGGTCTGTGGTCTGTTTGTAGGTCTGTGGTCTGTCTGTATGTGTGGTCTGTCTGTAGGTCTGTGGTCTGTGTCAGCCTGTGGTCTGTCTGTATGTGTGGTCTGTCTGTAGGTCTGTGGTCTATCTGTAGGTCTGTGGTCTGTCTGTAAGTGTGGTCTGTCTGTAGGTCTGTAGTCTGTCTGTAGGTCTGTGGTCTGTCTGTAAGTGTGGTCTGTCTATAAGTGTGGTCTGTCTGTAGGTCTGTGGTCTGTCTGTCGGTCTTTGGTCTGTCTGTGGTCTGTCTGTAAGTGTGGTGTGTCTGTAGGTATGTGGTCTGTCTGTAGGTCTGGTCTGTGTAAGTGTGGTCTGTCTGTAGGTCTGTGGTCTGTCTGTAAGTGTGTTCTGTCTGTAGGTCTATGGTCTGTCTGTAAGTGTGGTCTGTCTGTAGGTCTGTGGTCTGTCTGTAAGTGTGGTCTGTCTAGGTCTGTGGTCTGTCTGTCTGTCTGTGGTCTGTCTGTAGGTCTGTGGTCTGTCTGTAGGTCTGGTCTGTGTAAGTGTGGTCTGTCTGTAGGTCTGTGGTCTGTCTGTAAGTGTGTTCTGTCTGTAGGTCTATGGTCTGTCTGTAGGTCTGTGGTCTGTCTAAGTGTGGCGTGTGTGTGGTTTTTCTGTAGGTCTGTGGCCAGTCTGTAGGTCTGTGGTCTGTCTGTAGGTCTGTGGCTAGTCTGTAGGTCTGTGGTCTGTCTGTAGGTCTGTGGTCTGTCTGTCGGTCTGTGGTCTGTCTCTAAGTGTGGTCTGTCTGTAGGTCTGTGGTCTGTCTGTAGGTCTGTGGTCTGTCTGTAGGTCTGTGGTCTGTCTGTAGGTCTGTTTTCTGTCTGTAGGTCTGTTTTCTGTCTGTAGGTCTGTGGTCTGTCTGTAGGTCTGTGGTCTGTTTGTAGGTCTGTGGTCTGTCTGTATGTGTGGTCTGTCTGTAGGTCTGTGGTCTGTGTCAGTCTGTGGTCTGTCTGTATGTGTGGTCTGTCTGTAGGTCTGTGGTCTATCTGTAGGTCTGTGGTCTGTCTGTAAGTGTGGTCTGTCTGTAGGTCTGTAGTCTGTAGGTCTGTGGTCTGTCTGCAAGTGTGGTCTGTCTATAAGTGTGGTCTGTCTGTAGGTCTGTGGTCTGTCTGTCGGTCTTTGGTCTGTCTTGGTCTGTCTGTAAGTGTGGTGTGTCTGTAGGTATGTGGTCTGTCTGTAGGTCTGTGGTCTGTCTGTAAGTGTTGTCTGTCTGTAGGTCTGTGGTCTGTCGGTCGGTCTGTGGTCTGTCTGTATGTGTGGTCTGTCTTTAGGTCTGTAGTCTGTCTGTAGGTCTGTGGTCTGTCTGTACGTTTGGTCTGTCTGTAGGTCTGTGGTCTGTCTGTAAGTGTGGTCTGTCTGTAGGTCTGTGGTCTGTCTGTAAGTGTGGTCTGTCTAGGTCTGTGGTCTGTCTGTCTGTGGTCTGTCTGTAGGTCTGTGGTCTGTCTGTAGGTCTGGTCTGTGTAAGTGTGGTCTGTCTGTAGGTCTGTGGTCTGTCTGTAAGTGTGTTCTGTCTGTAGGTCTGTAAGTCTGTGGTCTGTCTGTATGTGTGGTCTGTCTGTAGGTCTGTGGTCTGTCTGTAAGTGTGGTCTGTTTGTAGGTCTGTGGTCTGTCTGTAGGTCTGTAGTTTGTCTGTAGGTCTGTGGTCTGTCTAAGTGTGGTGTGTCTGTGGTCTGTCTGTGGTCTGTCTGTAGGTCTGTGGCCAGTCTGTAGGGCTGTGGCCAGTCTGTAGGTCTGTGGTCTGTCTGTAGGTCTGTGGTCTGTCTGTCTGTCTGTGGTCTGTCTGTAAGTGTGGTCTGTGTAGGTCTGTGGTCTGTCTGTAGGTCTGTGGTCTGTCTGTAGGTCTGTTTTCTGTCTGTAGGTCTGTGGTCTGTCTGTAGGTCTGTGGTCTGTCTGTTGGTCTGTCTGTCGGTCTGTGGTCTGTCTGTAAGTGTGGTCTGTCTGTGTGTCTGTGGTCTGTCTGTAGGTCTGTGGTCTGTCTGTAAGTGTGGTCTGTCTGTAGGTCTGTGGTCTGTCTGTCAGTCTGTGGTCTGTCTGTATGTGTGGTCTGTCTGTAGGTCTGTAGTCTGTCTGTAGGTCTGTGGTCTGTCTGTAAGTGTGGTCTGTCTGTAGGTCTGTGGTCTGTCTGTAGGTCTGTGGTCTGTCTCGGTCTGTGGTCTGTCTGTAGGTCTGGTCTGTCTGTAGGTCTGTGGTCTGTCTGTCGGTCTGTGGTCTGTCTGTATGTGTGGTCTGTCTGTAGGTCTGTGGTCTCTGTATTTCTGTGGTCTGTCTGTAGGTCTGTGGTCTGTCTGTAGGTCTGTGGTCTGTCTGTCGGTCTGTGGTCTGTCTGTATGTGTGGTCTGTCTGTAGGTCTGTGGTCTGTCTGTGTATGTGGTCTGTCTGTAGGTCTGTGGTCTGTCTGTCGGTCTGTGTATGTGTGGTCTGTCTGTAGGTCTGTAGTCTGTCTGTAGGTCTGTGGTCTGTCTGTAAGTGTGGTCTGTTTGTAGGTCTGTGGTCTGTCTAAGTGTGGTCTGTCTGTAGGTCTGTGGTCTGTCTGTCGGTCTGTGGTCTGTCTGTGTATGTGTGGTCTCTGTAGGTCTGTGGTCTGTCTAAGTGTGGTCTGTCTGTAGGTCTGTGGTCTCTCTGTAAGTGTGGTCTGTCTGTAGTCTGTCTGTAGGTTTGTGGTCTGTCTGTAGGTCTGTAGTCTGTGTAGGTCTGTGGTCTGTCTGTATGTGTGGTCTGTCTGTAGGTATGTGGTCTGTCTGTAGGTCTGTGGTCTGTCTGTATGTGTGGTCTGTCTGCAGGTCTGTGGTCTGTCTGTCGGTACGATCAATTCCTTTGTTTAGGTAAAATATCTTGGTGAAATCTGGTAGGAATGTTCTTATAAATACGGTCTCTGTTTTGGTTGCAATTGAACAGTTATTGAACTTTGTGTGACCTTTGTGAGGACAGCGAATGAGTGTTCTGTCGATCAATATTATTTTATCCTCTCACTCCTGCTGCTGGGGGACATGATCCATCCCTTGTGACCATTCCTAGGCCCCAAGGACTTTTTATACCCTGACGATTTAGTCTCGATTGGTCAAAATTGTGTGAGAGATTGTAATTGCTTTCATGTTTGTATGTGTGTCAACGACCAAGGCCCTGAAGAACTGGTTACGTTCATAGTTTGTGTATTAGACAACAAGAACGTAAAGAAAATTACATAATTCATAATTTTTTGTAATAGGAATTTGTAGGCTGTAATTAATATAACTGAAAATATTAAGGTAAGATCTGAAGCTCGCCCGTTCACGCCCAACTTAGCACAACATATAAACGAACTTGTCTATTCCTGAAACTGTCTCGTGTTCTTTTTATCGTGCGTAATATTCCGTAGATACTTATAGAGATAGTTAACTAATATGATGTGAGGGGTAACAAACAAGGAGTGCGCAGGAGGCAGTATAAAGGGCCACCATACTTCCGCCTCACACCAGTACAGTAAACTATTGTGGCATATCAGGTGAGATCCCAGGTAGCACAAGAAACAAAAGCCCATGGTAAGTCGGCCACACCCACCCACCTGTGTACATCACGCTGATGGTACCCTTCTTGTGAACCAGCCATTTACTGGAAGGGATGGTCGATATATACTGAAATAAGGCCGTAATACACGAGGCGAATCGTAAATGAATCGATAAGAGTGTAAATGAATGGTTGAGTTCATAATCTTACGGTTGGCATCGTAAACGGTGGTGCATAGGTGTAAATGAAGGGTTAAAGAGTGTAAATATTATACCATGTCATATTCCCCGACAAGGTAATACGCACGTAACACTTCTCCTGTCCAAAGGCCTTAGACGCTATTGCCATTTTGCTGGGTTTTTTTCTTTGTGATTCTCCAAGAGTTTGTTTTTGAATTCTTTTTATTAGTTTATTTGTTACAAGGTGTTGAGGATAATACGAGCGGATCAAGTGTTCAACAGGTCATTGTACTGACATGTAATACAATATGTCAGGACGAGGCTGTGTGTACATAACTGTGAACAAGAACATCCTTTTCCACTGAGAACATAGTGCACAGGACAACGTTTGTACAATGACACATTAAAAAATAACTAAAAGCAAGCAGTGAGAGCAGCCGGACCATATATATATTTTACAACTTTTGCTAAATTTGAAAGTTGCGACTTTCTTCTCGATAACAAAAAATATAAATAAAAAGTTCGTTCGAGAAGAGATCTTTCACATCATGTTTCTTGAAGTGCTTCCCAGAATATGTGGATTTCAATTAATGATACAGACACAGTACCCACGCTGTGTTGTCAGACTTTTGCAAGGAAACGTTCCTAGAAAAGGTCTGCAGTGATGTAATTTGAATTTTGAGTAGGGTCACCTTCCTTGCCGGGTGCACCCTAACTCTCATCAAATAATTAACTTCATGGCTAGTTAGACACTCGTAGGAAAGCCAGGTGTTGTTGAGATAACCTCGGCCAGGGGCCTACCTCGCGGAAATGGGTGAGTGAGGGGTGGTTGGCATGGGCAGTGGTCGTAGACGGGAAAGCCCGTGCAAGTGATGAGGCGAGATGGAGCGGACTAGCCTGGTCAGGAATGAGGCTCACAGCCGCTGGGGGGATGGAGAGATTTGAGCCAGAGGTGTGGTGCGCCAGGCCCCGGCAACCATAATCATGTGCCTCGCCACAGGTCACAACCAAGAGCTGAGTGAGTGAGGCCGAAGGGTGATAATCTCGTAGACTCCAGACTCCAGACTCCAGGCTCCTCCACAACACTGTTAGTGGTCCCGTCAGCCTGCCCGATGGTTCTCTTCTGTGTTAACGTGAACGACTTTTGTGTGTTGTGAGTCATCCTGTGGAAGATGGCTGTATATACCGCCAACATTAAACATCAGTAGGATCACCTGTATTAAAATGTGGACGTTCTAAACACATGATAATAATAATAATAACAATAATAATAACAACAATAATAAAATAGTAACAATACTACTACTACTACTACTACTACTACTACTACTACTACTAATAATAATAATAATAATAATAATAGTACTAATAATACTACTAATAATAATAACAATGATAATAATAATAACAATACTACTACTACTACTACTACTACTACTACTAATAATAATAATAATAATAATAATAACAATAATAATAACAATGATAATAACAATAATAACAATAATAACAATAATAATAACAATACTAATAATAAAGTGGTGAAATGGTCATGATTGTTATTTGGTTACTGATGATGATGGTGTTGATGACTACTAGACAGAAATCAAAAGAAGATTAAAATGACGAGGGGGAGATAGATAAAAAGATAAAGACGGGGATAGAGAAACAGAGAGAACGAGAGCCCGTAGCGGTCCACACACTGCCAATTCCAGCTTGGTGTCTTAATGTTCGAGAATGATAGTGTAGCTCCGTGTGTGGCGGTACAGCAGAGTAGCCTGTGTGGTGGTACAGCAGAGTAACGTGTGTGATGGTACAGCAAAGTAACATGTGTGGTGGTACAGCAGAGTAACATGTGTGGTGGTACAACAGAGTAACATGTGGGTACAGCAGAGTAATATGTGTGGTGGTACAGCAGAGTAACATGTGTGGCGGTACAGCAGAGTAACACGTGTGGTGGTACAGCAGAGTAACGCTTGTGGTGGTACAATCAGAATAACATGTGTGGCGGTACAGCAGAGTAACACGTGTGGTGGTACAGCAGAGTAACACGTGTGGTGGTACAGCAAAGTAACACGTGTGGTGGTACAGCAGAGTAACACGTGTGGTGGTACAGCAGAGTAACATGTGTGATGGTACAGCAGAGTAACATGTGTGGTGGTACAGCAGAGTAACACTTGTGGCGGTACAGCAGAGTAACACTTGTGGCGGTACAGCAGAGTAACACGTGTGGTGGTACAGCAGAGTAACATGTGTGGTGGTACAGCAGAGTAACATGTGTGGTGGTACAGCAGAGTAACATGTGTGGCGGTACAGCAGTTAAAATGTGTGGCGGTACAGCAGAGTAACACGTGTGGTGGTACAGCATATTAACATGTGTGGTGGTACAGCAGAGTAACATGTGTGGTGGTACAGCAGTTAAAATGTGTGGCGGTACAGCAGAAAACGTGTGTGGTGGTACAGCAGAGTAACATGTGTGGCGGTACAGCAGAGTAACATGTGTAAGCAATAATCTGAATAAATATTTTTCAACAGTTTTCACCACCGAAAATGTAAACATGATACCCGAGGCACCGACTCTATTGTATACAGAGATAGTGAAGAAAACAAAATAAGCGAGATAGTAGTGACTAGTAACGATGTTAGTAAGCAAATAGACAAACTAAAGCCTAATAAGTCACCTGGTCCCGATGAGATATATGCCAAAGTATTAAAGGAATGTAAGGAAGAGCTTAGTATGCCCTTAGCAAAGTTGTTTAACATGTCCTTAAAAACAGGTGTAGTACCAGAATCCTGGAGGATAGCGAATGTAATACCGATTTTCAAGAAGGTAGATAGATCACTATCCTCTAACTACCGTCCAATCAGTCTAACATCAATTGTAAGCAAATTACTGGAAGCAATCATTTCAAACTCTATTCGAAATCACCTGGAGAAGCACAAGTTGATCAATGATTCCAAGCATGGCTTCACAAGCAGGCGTTCATGTCTAACTAATCTATTAATATTCTTTTCATCAGTTTTCGAATCAGTGGACGAGGGGCACAATTATGATGTGGTATATCTCGACTTTAGCAAAGCCTTCGACAGAGTCCCCCACGAAAGACTAATAAGAAAAGTAGAGGCTCATGGCATTAAAGGTGATATTCTAAAATGGTTTAGGGCGTGGTTACAGGACAGGAAACAGTGAGTGAGCATTAACGGCACTAAATCCCATTGGAGCAACGTCACTAGTGGAGTTCCCCAAGGCTCAGTACTTGAACCATTATTATTTATTATATACATAAACGACATAGATATCGGCATAGACAGCAACATAAGTAAATTTGTTGACGACACTAAAATAGGACGTGTAATAAAATCTGACGAGGACTCCACAAAACTACAGGAAAAGCTAAAAAAAAATTTCGAATGGTCTGAAAAATGGCAGATGAAATTCAATGTGGACAAGTGTAAAGTACTCAGTATAGGAGATGTAAACAGGGAAACCAGTTACCAGACGAACAATGATGTTATTGAGAAATCCGAATGCGAGAGAGATTTAGGAGTAATGATAAGTAGGAATCTTAAGCCAAGTAAACAATGTGTTTTTGCTCGAAACAAGGCTAATAAAGTACTTGGGTTCATACAAAGGAGTGTTAGTTACAAGACTAGCGAGGTCATCTTAAGACTATATCTTGTGCTTGTGAGACCTCACTTAGATTACGCAGTTCAATTCTGGTCACCGTACTCCAGAATGGATATAGAATCCTTGGAAAGAATTCAGAGGAGAATGACAAGACTAATCCCGGGCATTAGGAACATTGAGTACAGAGACAAGTTAAACCATCTTAATTTGCACTCCCTCGAGAGATGTAGAGCGAGGTGCGACATGATGGAGGTGTACAAATGGAAATCAGGGTTAAACAAAGGGGACATTACAAAGGTACTCAGACTATCGAACCAGGAGCGAACTCGTAGCAGTGGTTTTAAATTAGACAAATTTAGATTTAGGCGCGAAATAGGTAAACATTGGTTTGGAAATAGAGTAGTGGATGAATGGAACAAGTTACCAAATATCATCATTAACTCGAATACGCTGAATAGCTTTAAACATAGGTTGGATGCTTATATGAGCAATAGGGGTTGGGTGTAAATGGGACTGCCCAGTATGGGCCAATAGGCCCGCTGCAGTTTCCTCCATTCTTATGTTCTTATGTGATGGTATAGCAGAGTAACATGTGTGGTGGTACAGCAGAGTAGCATGTGTGGTGGTACAGTAGAGTAACATGTGTGATGGTACAGCAGAGTAACATGTGTGGAGGTACAGCAAAGTAACGTGTGTGGTGGTACAGTAGAGTAACATGTGTGGTGGTACAGCAGAGTAACATGTGTGATGGTACAGCAGAGTAACGTGTGTGGTGGTACAGTAGAGTAACATGTATGATGGTACAGCAAAGTAACGTGTGTGGTGGTACAGTAGAGTAACATGTGTGGTGGTACAGTAGAGTAACATGTGGTGGTACGACAGAGTAACATGTGGTGGTACAACAGAGTAACACGTGTGATGGTACAGCAAAGTAACGTGTGTGGTGGTGCAACAGAGTAACATGTGTGATGGTATAGCAGAGTAACATGTATGTGGTACAGCAGAGTAACATGTGGTGGTACAACAAAGTAACATGTGTGATGGTACAGCAGAGTAACGTGTGTGGTGGTACAGCAGAGTAACGTGTGTGATGGTACAGCAGAGTAACACGTGTGATGGTACAGCAGAGTAACATGTGTGATGGTACAGCAGAGTAACGTGTGTGGTGGTACAGCAAAGTAACGTGTGTGATGGTACAGCAGAGTAACATATGTGGTGGTACAGCAGAGTAACGTGCGTGATGGTTTAGCAGAGTAACGTGTGTGATGGTACAGTAGAATAACGTGTGTGGTGGTACAGCAGAGTAACGTGTGTGGTGGTACAGCAGAGTAACGTGTGTGATGGTACAGCAGAGTAACGTGTGTGGTGGTCCAGCAGAGTAACATGTGTGGTGGTACAGCAGAGTAACATGTGTGATGGTAGAGCAGAGTAACATGTGGTGGTACAACAGAGTAACATGTGTGATGGTACAGTAGAGCAGCGTGTGTGGTGGTACAGCAGAGTAACGTGTGTGGTGGTACATCAGTGTAACATGTGTGATGGTACAGCAGAGTAACGTGTGTGGTGGTACAGCAGAGTAACATGTGTGGTGGTACAGCAGAGTAACGTGTGTGATGGTACAGCAGAGTAACGTGTGTGGTGGTACATCAGAGTAACATGTGTGATGGTACAGCAGAGTAACGTGTGTGATGGTACAGCAGAGTAACGTGTGTGGTGGTACAGCAGAGTAACATGTGTGATGGTACAGCAGAGTAACATGTGGTGGTACAACAGAGTAACATGTGTGATGGTACAGCAGAGTAACGTGTGTGGTGGTACAGCAGAGTAACATGTGTGATGGTACAGCAGAGTAACATGTGTGGTGGTACAGCAGAGTAACATGTGGTGGTACATAGAGTAACATGTGTGATGGTACAGCAGAGTAACATGTGTGGTGGTACAGCAGAGTAACATGTGGTGGTACATAGAGTAACATGTGTGATGGTACAGCAGAGTAACATGTGTGGTGGTACAGCAGAGTAACATGTGTGATGGTACAGCAGAGTAACATGTGTGATGGTACAGTAGAGTAACATGTGTGATGGTACAGCAGAGTAACATGTGGTGGTACAACAGAGTAACATGTGTGATGGTACAGCAGAGTAACGTGTGTGATGGTACAGCAGAGTAACGTGTGTGGTGGTACAGCAGAGTAACGTGTGTGGTGGTACAGCAGAGTAACGTGTGTGATGGTACAGCAGAGTAACATGTGTGATGGTGCAGCAGAGTAACGTGTGTGGTGGTACATCATAGTAACGTGTGTGATGGTACAGCAGAGTAATATGTGGTGGTACAACAGAGTAACATGTGTGATGGTACAGCAGAGTAACGTGTGTGATGGTACAGTAGAGTAACGTGTGTGGTGGTACAGCAGAGTAACGTGTGTGATGGTTTAGCAGAGTAATGTGTGTCGTGGTACAGTAGAGTAACGTGTGTGGTGGTACAGCAGAGTGACGTGTGTGATGGTACAGCAGAGTAACATATGTGGTGGTATAGCAGAGTAACATGTGTGGTGGTACAGCAAAGTAACGTGTGTGATGGTACAGCAGAGTAACATATGTGATTCAGATTTGCCCCCGAGGGGGCTAGTTTATTGGGCACCCCCTTACATCCTGTGCAAGGTGAAGCGCAGAAGCGTTTACAGCGCCCAACAGGGAAGTATGAAAAGTTCATACTTGCTTTTATGACTCGTACATTGAGGGCGTAAAAGCCTGAAGGGTCATAGGTTCTGTCAAGTTACATAAAGTGAGAGAATGATGAGTGTGTGGGGGGAAAGTTCCCGGTACATTTTATCTGTTTATTGCAAAGAGTGGCAGGTCCCTAATAATGTCAAATGCCAGGCCTGTCACTAGGAGGAGGGATATCTGGTCTGGGAGGGAAGAGGTGATGGTAACGGCTAGGGACCTATAGGAGGAGGTCATAGGGCAAGTGAGGATGTAGTGAGAGAAGGTGTGAGAGTCGGGTTGGCCACAAAGTTTACAAACAGTGCGGCCAGGCTCAGGGTTGCCAATGTACTCCCATAGGTACCTGTACCCTAGGCGCAGTCTCATGTATATAAGCTGTTGAGATCGAGTCATGGATTGATAGTCTAGTAACATATGTGGTGGTACAGCAGAGTACCGTGTGTGATTGTACAATAGAGTAACGTGTGTGGTGGTACAGCAGAGTAACATGTGTGATGGTACAGTAGAGCAGCGTGTGTGGTGGTACAGCAGAGTAACGTGTGTGGTGGTACATCAGAGTAACATGTGTGATGGTACAGCAGAGTAACGTGTGTGGTGGTACAGCAGAGTAACATGTGTGATGGTACAGCAGAGTAACGTGTGTGATGGTACAGCAGAGTAACATGTGTGGTGGTACAGCAGAGTAACATGTGTGGTCGTACAGCAGAGTAACGTGTGTGGTGGTACAGCAGAGTAACATATGTGGTGGTACAGCAGAGTAACATGTGTGATGGTACAGTAGAGCAGCGTGTGTGGTGGTACAGCAGAGTAACATATGTGGTGGTACAGCAGAGTAACGTGTGTGATGGTACAGTAGAGCAGCGTGTGTGATGGTACAGCAGAGTAACGTGTGTGATGGTACAGCAGAGTGACATGTGTGATGGTACAGCAGAGTAACATGTGTGGTGGTACAGCAGAGTAACGTGTGTGATGGTATAGTAGAGTAACGTGTGTGGTGGTACAGCAGAGTAACGTGTGTGATGGTACAGCAGAGTAACATGTGGTGGTACAACAGAGTAACATGTGTGATGGTACAGCAGAGTAACGTGTGTGATGGTACAGCAGAGTGACATGTGTGATGGTACAGCAGAGTAACGTGTGTGATGGTACAGCAGAGTAACATGTGTGATGGTACAGCAGAGTAACGTGTGTGGTGGTACAGCAGAGTAACATGTGGTGGTACAACAGAGTAACATGTGTGATGGTACAGCAGAGTAACGTGTGTGATGGTACAGCAGAGTGACATGTGTGATGGTACAGCAGAGTAACGTGTGTGATGGTACAGCAGAGTAACATGTGTGGTGGTACAGCAGAGTAACGTGTGTGATGGTATAGTAGAGTAACGTGTGTGGTGGTACATCAGAGTAACATGTGTGATGGTACAGCAGAGTAACGCATGTGGTGGTACAGCAGAGTAACATGTGTGATGTAACAGTAGAGCAGCGTGTGTGGTGGTACAGCAGAGTAACATGTGTGATGGTACAGCAGAGTAACATGTGGTGGTACAACAGAGTAACGTGTGTGGTGGTACAGCAGAGTAACATGTGTGATGTAACAGTAGAGCAGCGTGTGTGGTGGTACAGCAGAGTAACATGTGTGATGGTACAGCAGAGTAACGTGTGTGATGGTACAGCAGAGTAACATGTGTGATGGTACAGCAGAGTAACGTGTGTGATGGTATAGTAGAGTAACGTGTGTGGTGGTACAGCAGAGTAACGTGTGTGATGGTACAGCAGAGTAACATGTGTGGTGGTACAGCAGAGTAACGTGTGTGATGGTATAGTAGAGTAGCGTATGTGGTGGTACAGCAGAGTAACGTGTGTGATGGTACAGCAGAGTAACATGTGGTGGTACAACAGAGTAACATGTGTGATGGTACAGCAGAGTAACGTGTGTGATGGTATAGTAGAGTAACGTGTGTGGTGGTACAGCAGAGTAACGTGTGTGGTGGTACAGCAGAGTAACGTGTGTGGTGGTACATTAGAGTAACATGTGTGATGGTATTGCAGAGTAACATATAATAATAATAATAATAATAATAATTATTAACGGTTTATTGAAAAAATTCTGCAGCCCGAAGGCTGAAAATATACATTGGACATAAATGACTTATTACATACATTGGTGGTTTAACAAAAGCCTTCATTAGAGAAAGGTAAAGGAACATACAGTGAACATACAGATTAATGTAGGTGTTGAACAGCAAACTTGGAGTGTAGTAACTCCCTCCCAGATGGTGTTACGAGGAACTCACGTGGTGTAGTAGTTCCCTCAGATGGTGTTATGAGGGACCTGGCGTGGTGTAGTAACTCCCTCCCAGATGGTGTTACGAGGAACTCACGTGGTGTAGTAGTTCCCTCAGATGGTGTTATGAGGGACCTGGCGTGGTGTAGTAATTCCCTCGCAGATGGTGTTATGAGGGGCCTCACGTGGTGTAGTAATTCCCTCACAGATGGTGTTATGAGGGACCTCACGTGGTGTAGTAATTACCTCACAGATGGTGTTATGAGGGACCTCACGTGGTGTAGTAATTACCTCACAGATGGTGTTATGAGGGACCTCACGTGGTGTAGCAGAGTAACATGTGTGGTGGTACAACAGAGTTACATGTGTGATAGTACAGTAGAGTAACTTGTGTGGTGGTACAGTAGAGAAACGTGTGTGATGGTACAGTATAGTAATAGGGTGTGTCATAGGAGGGAAGATCAGCTAAAACTAATGGCCCATCACTTTTTTGGTAGATTTTAGTGTATATAAACAGAAAATAATTTCAGTTTCAATATTTTGCAACCTTTTGCTAGGTAAATTTTAGCGTGAAATTTATCGAAAATCTAACGTACAGCTGCAATAGTGCATTACAATTAAATAGTGAACATTGCTTTCTGACTTCATTCTTTAACAACCCAATTAACAATATTTTTTTCTGTTTCAGATTCTGATGCATTTATAAGTTGATAATATTTGCTGCGATGGCTGCTTGTGTCAGGACGAGGAACCAAAAATCCAGCCATCTCAGTCACTATCTTGGGTCTGGGAGAGAGCTCCTGAAGTCGGAGTTGCCTACATTGAGAGATGCTTTGAGATACGGTGTTTTAATCAGGCAAATCGGTGAAAAGAACCAAAGAACTTACACAAACAAAGACATTGCCAGTGATATGACCAAAGCTGTCTTGGCACAGTACACTCTGGCTAACGCTCAGTTCAAGTCTCCAGTCATAACAAGTCAGAAGAAGATTAGTGAGAGACTGCTAGCCAGTTGGGAAAAGGCAAGAGATATCTCTCTTGGGAGAGGAAAACTTGCAGTTAAGGACAGCTTTGCCAAGCAACTGGACCAGTTATTTGACATAATTACTTGCAAGTGCCCAATTGTTCTCTGTCCTGAGTTTGGATGCGATCGTGACTGTAAATCCGAGGCCCACATCTCCTGTATTTGCAAGCGTGAACTGAAGATTCCTGTGATCGAACTGGCATTTGTCAAAGCACAGAGAGAGAAGACTGGCAGTATAGGGGCTCTCATGATTTTAGCCAAGATATTCCGGAGTCCAAGAGACAGGAGGCTGCCACAGAGAGACAGAAGAGGAGAAGAGTTGCCGAGGAAAAGAGACTTGAGAAGGCCCAGGGTGAGGTAAAAAAGGCCGATGATTGGAGTCAAGCTGATTCAGAGTTTAATGACTTCCCCATGGCTGATCCGAGTGCTGACCAGGAGAATGGTGACTTTGTCCCTAACCCAGAAAATAATGATCCCAAACCTTCCAGGCATAACATTCGAAATAGGAAAGATATCCCGAGCATAGCTCTGGCCAGCATGCGACACCACACTGGTCTCAGAGAAACTGCAGAGATAGCAACAGCTGCCTGGATTGACGGTGGTTTGATAACACCTGATGATGTTCACCTGGTGATAGATCATAACAAAGTAAGGAGAGCTCAGGAGAAACTTGTCAGTAACCTAGAAGAGGAGTTTGATAAGGGGATAAGAGAAAATGGAATCAATTGTTTGTTCTTTGATGGGAGAAGGGATGACACTAAAGTGTTCATGAAAGTTGGAGATTCTGACAAGTTGTTCCCTGCCATGGTGAAGGAGGAACACTACTCCTGCTGCAGTGAACCAGGAGGGAAGTATTTGTGGCATTTCACTCCAGAGAAAGATGACATCAGGAAACCAGCTGAGATAGTGGCAGATAACATTGTGAACTGGCTCAGAGAGAGGAACGTAGACCAGACCCTGCAGGCCATTGGAGGGGACAGCACCAACACGAACACAGGGTGGCAAGGGGGGGTCATACAGTGGATAGAGCGGAAGATTGGGAGGAAGCTGGTCTGGATTGTTTGTGACCTCCACACCAACGAGTTGCCACTCAGACATCTGATCCAGGAGCTGGATGGCAAGACTCTTTCAAACAACAGATGGTCTGGTCCTCTTGGCAAGATGCTGGACTCTGCCACTGAGTTAGAAATAAATCCGAGCTTTGAAAAAATCACAGTTGGCCCTCCACTCGTTGAGCTTGCACATACTGTCATTGACGACCTGAGTACTGACCAGTACTATGGTTACATGATTTGCAGTGCCATCAAAACTGGGGTCATGCCTGATAGACTTGCTTACCTGCAGATAGGTCCAGTCTCACATTCTAGGTGGCTCACAACGGCTCTCAGGTTCTGCAGAATTTGGGTCGCTCATCATAAATTGAAAGGGAACCACCTTCACAACCTGAGACTTATTGTCCAATTCATCGTGAGTGTCTACTTGCCAAATTGGTTCAACACCAAGGTCAAGTCATCGTTCTCCGAAGGTCCGAGGCATGTTTTCTTCCAGCTTGAGCTCCTGAGGAGTCAGCCAAGGAAGGTTGTTCAGATTGTGGAGCAGACTGTGAGGAGATCTTCCTGGTATGCTCATCCCGAGGCAGTTCTGCAGACAATGCTCTGCAGTAAGGATGAGGAGAGAAGAGTGGCAGTCAAAAAGATCTTGGATATGAGACTTATGAGAGGATCTGGGCATGACGAATCAGTTGGTGACGATTCCTTCAGGGTCAGGAAGACTCCTGAAGTCAATCTAGGTGCCAAGACCCTCACTGATCTCATAGATGTGGATAACATCCAGGCTGGCAGTGAGCCCCCTCTTACCTGCAGCCTTACCAATTTTCAAGTCCGAGCTTTCCTGGACAACCCCATGCATGTCCCTGCCTGGCCCTCGCACACCCAGAGTATAGAGCGTTGTGTACAGCAAGTGAGCGAGGCCAGCAGTCACGTGTACAGCCAGGAGAGGAGGGAAGGCTACATCCGAGCTCAGGTGGTCAGCAGGGAGGTGATGAGTAGAAACAGAAGCAAGAAAGACATGTTCTCTATGGTGTGCAGCAACACCGGGTCGTAGTAGTAAAACCGGTTTTTGTATTTGATGATTTTGTTTTCTAAAGGAATATTAAATTTAATAAATGTGTCAAATCATTCGTTTCACTATTCTGGATCATTTTCATCCTAATAAATTAACCTGACACATTTACTTTACTTTAAATAAGCTATTTAGTGGTGTTGGTAAAAGGGTGGGAATACTGAATTTTCATAAAATTTCAAGTTAAAATTTACCTAGCAAAAAATGAAAACTTTTCAAATCTGAAGATATCACATGATTCTGCACATAGAACTACATCATTAATACCATGGGCCGATTTTTCAAACTCAAAAAAAAAAATTCGCCTCCGTATGACACCCTAGCAGAGTAACGTGTGTGGTGGTGTAGTAGAGTAACATGTGTGGTGTTCCAGCAGAGTAACGTGTGTGATGGTACATCAGAGTAACATGTGTGATGGTACAGCAGAATAACGTGTGTGATGGTACAGCAGAGTATCATGTGTGGTGGTACAGCAGAGTAACGTGTGTGATGGTACAGCAAAGTAACGTGTGTCGTGGTACAGCAGAGTAACGTGTGTCGTGGTACAGCAGAGTAACGTGTGTGATGGTACATCAGAGTAACGTGTGTGGTGGTACAGCAGAGTAACGTGTGTGATGGTACAGCAGAGTAACGTGTGTGATGGTACATCAGAGTAACGTGTGTGGTGGTACAGCAGAGTAACGTGTGTGGTGGTACATCAGAGTAACATGTGTGATGGTACATCAGAGTAACGTGTGTGGTGGTACAGCAGAGTAACGTGTGTGATGGTACAGCAGAGTAACGTGTGTGATGGTACAGCAGAGTAACGTGTGTGATGGTACAGCAAAGTAACGTGTGTGGTGGTACAGCAGAGTAACGTGTGTGGTGGTACAGCAGAGTAACATGTGTGATGGTACAGTACAGTAACGTGTGTGGTGGTACAGTACAGTAACGTGTGTGATGGTACAGTACAGTAACGTGTGTGGTGGTAAAGCAGAGTAACATGTGTGATGGTACAGTACAGTAACGTGTGTAGTGGTACAGTACAGTAACGTGTGTGGTGGTACAGCAGCGTAACATGTGTGATGGTACAGCAGAGTAACGTGTGTGGTGGTACATCAGAGTAACATGTGTGATGGTACATCAGAGTAACATGTGTGGTGGTCCAGCAGAGTAACATGTGTGGTGGTACAGTGCAGTAACGTGTGTGGTGGTACATCAGAGTAACATGTGTGATGGTACCGTACAGTAACATGTGTAGTGGTACAGTACAGTAACGTGTGTGGTGGTACATCAGAGTAACATGTGTGATGGTACAGTACAGTAACGTGTGTGATGGTACAGTACAGTAACGTGTGTGATGGTACAGTACAGTAACGTGTGTGATGGTACAGTACAGTAACGTGTGTGATGGTACAGCAGAGTAACATGTGTGATGGTACCGTGCAGTAACATGTGTAGTGGTACAGTACAGTAACGTGTGTGATGGTACAGTACAGTAACGTGTGTGATGGTACAGTACAGTAACGTGTGTGATGGTACAGTACAGTAACGTGTGTGATGGTACAGCAGAGTAACATGCGTGATGGTACCGTACAGTAACGTGTGTGATGGTACATCAGAGTAACATGTGTGATGGTACCGTGCAGTAACATGTGTAGTGGTACAGTACAGTAACGTGTGTGATGGTACAGCAGAGTAACATGTGTGATGGTACAGTACAGTAACGTGTGTGATGGTACAGTACAGTAACGTGTGTGATGGTACAGTACAGTAACGTGTGTGATGGTACAGTACAGTAACGTGTGTGATGGTACATCAGAGTAACATGTGTGATGGTACAGTACAGTAACATGTGTAGGGGTACAGCAGAGTAACATGTGTGATGGTACAGCAGAGTAACATGTGTAGTGGTACAGTACAGTAACGTGTGTGATGGTACAGTACAGTAACGTGTGTGGTGGTACATCAGAGTAACATGTGTGATGGTACAGTACAGTAACGTGTGTGATGGTACATCAGAGTAACATGTGTGATGGTACAGCAGAGTAACATGTGTAGTGGTACAGTACAGTAACATGTGTAGTGGTACAGTACAGTAACGTGTGTGGTGGTACATCAGAGTAACATGTGTGATGGTACCGTGCAGTAACATGTGTAGTGGTACCGTACAGTAACGTGTGTGATGGTACATCAGAGTAACATGTGTGATGGTACCGTGCAGTAACATGTGTAGTGGTACCGTACAGTAACGTGTGTGATGGTACAGTACAGTAACGTGTGTGATGGTACAGTACAGTAACGTGTGTGATGGTACCGTACAGTAACGTGTGTGATGGTACCGTACAGTAACGTGTGTGATGGTACAGTACAGTAACGTGTGTGATGGTACAGTACAGTAACGTGTGTGGTGGTACCGTACAGTAACATGTGTGATGGTACAGTACAGTAACGTGTGTGATGGTACATCAGAGTAACATGTGTGATGGTACCGTACAGTAACATGTGTGATGGTACATCAGAGTAACATGTGTGATGGTACCGTACAGTAACATGTGTGATGGTACAGTACAGTAACGTGTGTGGTGGTCCAGCAGAGTAACATGTGTGATGGTACAGTACAGTAACATGTGTGATGGTACAGTACAGTAACGTGTGTGATGGTACCGTACAGTAACATGTGTGATGGTACAGTACAGTAACGTGTGTGATGGTACCGTACAGTAACATGTGTGATGGTACAGTACAGTAACGTGTGTGGTGGTACAGTACAGTAACATGTGTGATGGTACAGTACAGTAACGTGTGTGATGGTACAGCAGAGTAACATGTGTGATGGTACCGTACAGTAACGTGTGTGATGGTACATCAGAGTAACATGTGTGATGGTACCGTGCAGTAACATGTGTAGTGGTACAGTACAGTAACGTGTGTGATGGTACAGCAGAGTAACATGTGTGATGGTACAGTACAGTAACGTGTGTGATGGTACAGTACAGTAACGTGTGTGATGGTACAGTACAGTAACGTGTGTGATGGTACAGTACAGTAACGTGTGTGATGGTACATCAGAGTAACATGTGTGATGGTACAGTACAGTAACATGTGTAGGGGTACAGCAGAGTAACATGTGTGATGGTACAGCAGAGTAACATGTGTAGTGGTACAGTACAGTAACGTGTGTGATGGTACAGTACAGTAACGTGTGTGGTGGTACATCAGAGTAACATGTGTGATGGTACAGTACAGTAACGTGTGTGATGGTACATCAGAGTAACATGTGTGATGGTACAGCAGAGTAACATGTGTAGTGGTACAGTACAGTAACATGTGTAGTGGTACAGTACAGTAACGTGTGTGGTGGTACATCAGAGTAACATGTGTGATGGTACCGTGCAGTAACATGTGTAGTGGTACCGTACAGTAACGTGTGTGATGGTACATCAGAGTAACATGTGTGATGGTACAGTGCAGTAACATGTGTAGTGGTACCGTACAGTAACGTGTGTGATGGTACAGTACAGTAACGTGTGTGATGGTACAGTACAGTAACGTGTGTGATGGTACCGTACAGTAACGTGTGTGATGGTACCGTACAGTAACGTGTGTGATGGTACAGTACAGTAACGTGTGTGATGGTACAGTACAGTAACGTGTGTGGTGGTACCGTACAGTAACATGTGTGATGGTACAGTACAGTAACGTGTGTGATGGTACATCAGAGTAACATGTGTGATGGTACCGTACAGTAACATGTGTGATGGTACAGAGAGTAACATGTGTGATGGTACAGTACAGTAACATGTGTGATGGTACAGTACAGTAACGTGTGTGGTGGTACAGCAGAGTAACATGTGTGATGGTACAGTACAGTAACATGTGTGATGGTACAGTACAGTAACGTGTGTGATGGTACCGTACAGTAACATGTGTGATGGTACAGTACAGTAACGTGTGTGATGGTACCGTACAGTAACATGTGTGATGGTACAGTACAGTAACGTGTGTGGTGGTACCGTACAGTAACATGTGTGATGGTACAGTACAGTAACGTGTGTGATGGTACAGCAGAGTAACATGTGTGATGGTACAGTACAGTAACGTGTGTGGTGGTACATCAGAGTAACATGTGTGATGGTACAGTACAGTAACGTGTGTAGTGGTACATCAGAGTAACATGTGTAGTGGTACAGTACAGTAACGTGTGTGGTGGTACATCAGAGTAACATGTGTAGTGGTACAGTACAGTAACGTGTGTGATGGTACCGTACAGTAACATGTGTGATGGTACAGTACAGTAACGTGTGTGGTGGTACAGCAGAGTAACATGTGTGATGGTACCGTACAGTAACGTGTGTAGTGGTACAGCAGAGTAACGTGTGTGATGGTACATCAGAGTAACATGTGTGATGGTACAGTACAGTAACGTGTGTGGTGGTACAGCAGAGTAACATGTGTGATGGTACCGTACAGTAACGTGTGTAGTGGTACAGTACAGTAACGTGTGTGATGGTACCGTACAGTAACGTGTGTGATGGTACAGTACAGTAACATGTGTGATGGTACAGTAGAGTAACATGTGTGATGGTACAGCAGAGTAACATGTGTGATGGTACAGCAGAGTAACGTGTGTGGTGGTACAGCAGAGTAACATGTGTGGTGGTACAGTAGAGTAACATGTGTGATGGTACCGTACAGTAACATGTGTGGTGGTACAGTACAGTAGCGTGTGTGGTGGTACATCAGAGTAACATGTGTGATGGTACCGTGCAGTAACATGTGTAGTGGTACAGTACAGTAACGTGTGTGATGGTACAGCAGAGTAACATGTGTGATGGTACAGCAGAGTAACGTGTGTGATGGTACAGCAGAGTAACGTGTGTGGTGGTACAGCAGAGTAACATGTGTGATGGTACCGTACAGTAACATGTGTGATGGTACAGTACAGTAACGTGTGTGGTGGTACAGCAGAGTAACATGTGTGGTGGTACCGTACAGTAACGTGTGTGATGGTACCGTACAGTAACGTGTGTGATGGTACAGCAGAGTAACATGTGTGTGGTACAGTACAGTAACGTGTGTGGTGGTACATCAGAGTAACATGTGTGATGGTACAGTACAGTAACGTGTGTGGTGGTACATCAGAGTAACATGTGTGATGGTACCGTGCAGTAACATGTGTAGTGGTACAGTACAGTAACGTGTGTGGTGGTACATCAGAGTAACATGTGTGGTGGTACAGTACAGTAACGTGTGTGGTGGTACATCAGAGTAACATGTGTGATGGTACCGTGCAGTAACATGTGTAGTGGTACAGTACAGTAACGTGTGTGGTGGTACATCAGAGTAACATGTGTGGTGGTACAGTACAGTAACGTGTGTGGTGGTACATCAGAGTAACATGTGTGATGGTACCGCACAGTAACATGTGTAGTGGTACAGTACAGTAACGTGTGTGGTGGTACATCAGAGTAACATGTGTGATGGTACAGTACAGTAACATGTGTAGTGGTACAGTACAGTAACGTGTGTGGTGGTACATCAGAGTAACATGTGTGATGGTACAGTACAGTAACGTGTGTGGTGGTACATCAGAGTAACATGTGTGGTGGTACAGTACAGTAACGTGTGTGGTGGTACATCAGAGTAACATGTGTGATGGTACAGTACAGTAACGTGTGTGGTGGTACAGTACAGTAACGTGTGTGGTGGTACATCAGAGTAACATGTGTGATGGTACCGTGCAGTAACATGTGTAGTGGTACAGTACAGTAACGTGTGTGGTGGTACATCAGAGTAACATGTGTGGTGGTACAGTACAGTAACGTGTGTGGTGGTACATCAGAGTAACATGTGTGATGGTACCGTGCAGTAACATGTGTAGTGGTACAGTACAGTAACGTGTGTGGTGGTACATCAGAGTAACATGTGTGGTGGTACAGTACAGTAACGTGTGTGGTGGTACATCAGAGTAACATGTGTGATGGTACCGTGCAGTAACATGTGTAGTGGTACAGTACAGTAACGTGTGTGGTGGTACATCAGAGTAACATATGTGGTGGTACAGTACAGTAACGTGTGTGGTGGTACATCAGAGTAACATGTGTGATGGTACCGTGCAGTAACATGTGTGTGGTACAGTACAGTAACGTGTGTGATGGTACAGTACAGTAACGTGTGTGGTGGTACATCAGAGTAACATGTGTGGTGGTACAGTACAGTAACGTGTGTGGTGGTACAGTACAGTAACGTGTGTGGTGGTACATCAGAGTAACATGTGTGATGGTACAGCAGAGTAACATGTGTGGTGGTACAGTACAGTAACATGTGTAGTGGTACAGTACAGTAACGTGTGTGGTGGTACATCAGAGTAACATGTGTGATGGTACAGCAGAGTAACATGTGTGGTGGTACAGCAGAGTAACATGTGTGATGGTACAGTACAGTAACGTGTGTGGTGGTACATCAGAGTAACATGTGTGATGGTACCGTGCAGTAACATGTGTAGTGGTACAGTACAGTAACGTGTGTGGTGGTACATCAGAGTAACATGTGTGGTGGTACAGTACAGTAACGTGTGTGGTGGTACATCAGAGTAACATGTGTGATGGTACCGTGCAGTAACATGTGTAGTGGTACAGTACAGTAACGTGTGTGGTGGTACATCAGAGTAACATGTGTGATGGTACAGTACAGTAACGTGTGTGGTGGTACAGCAGAGTAACATGTGTGATGGTACCGTGCAGTAACATGTGTAGTGGTACAGTACAGTAACGTGTGTGGTGGTACATCAGAGTAACATGTGTGATGGTACAGTACAGTAACGTGTGTGGTGGTACATCAGAGTAACATGTGTGATGGTACAGTACAGTAACGTGTGTAGTGGTACATCAGAGTAACATGTGTGATGGTACCGCACAGTAACATGTGTAGTGGTACAGTACAGTAACGTGTGTGGTGGTACATCAGAGTAACATGTGTGATGGTACCGCACAGTAACATGTGTAGTGGTACAGTACAGTAACGTGTGTGGTGGTACATCAGAGTAACATGTGTGATGGTACCGCACAGTAACATGTGTAGTGGTACAGTACAGTAACGTGTGTGGTGGTACATCAGAGTAACATGTGTGATGGTACCGCACAGTAACATGTGTAGTGGTACAGTACAGTAACGTGTGTGATGGTACAGTACAGTAACGTGTGTGATGGTACAGTACAGTAACGTGTGTGGTGGTACATCAGAGTAACATGTGTGATGGTACCGCACAGTAACATGTGTAGTGGTACAGTACAGTAACGTGTGTGGTGGTACATCAGAGTAACATGTGTGGTGGTACAGTACAGTAACGTGTGTGGTGGTACAGTACAGTAACGTGTGTGGTGGTACATCAGAGTAACATGTGTGGTGGTACAGTACAGTAACGTGTGTGATGGTACAGCAGAGTAACATGTGTGATGGTACCGCACAGTAACATGTGTAGTGGTACAGTACAGTAACATGTGTGATGGTACCGTACAGTAACATGTGTGATGGTACCGTACAGTAACATGTGTAGTGGTACAGTACAGTAGCGTGTGTGGTGGTACATCAGAGTAACATGTGTGATGGTACCGTGCAGTAACATGTGTAGTGGTACAGTACAGTAACATGTGTGGTGGTACAGTACAGTAACGTGTGTGGTGGTACAGTACAGTAACGTGTGTGATGGTACAGCAGAGTAACATGTGTGATGGTACCGTGCAGTAACATGTGTAGTGGTACATCAGAGTAACATGTGTGGTTGTCGTTATGTAGCACAGCAGGATATTGAACAACACGTTGGCATACGAGGTTGTGCTCTAAAGTAACATGTGTCGTTATGTATCAATAATAATATGTGTCATTGAGGAGCAAGGAACACGTACGGCGCCAAGCAACATTGATTACCTGTATTGAGGAACATGAGGCCAAGACGTCGAATGGCATATCAACTTGCAATGAGACAAAAACATGGAGACACTCAGCATTTTTACAGACACTCGGGTTAGTAAATACCAACCCAAATAAGGCCACTCTGTTCGTGTTATATTTTTTTCTAAACACTTCGCGCTCTATTGGGCGTGAGTTAATCCCAAATATTACTGGAACATTTTGGGGGGGGGGGACGATTCGTATTGATTACTACTCACGATGTTGCTGTATGACAACAAATAATACAACTAAATATTGAATATGTATGTTGATGATTTTATGACATATATAAAATTGAGGAAAGTAAATACGTATTGTTCATGATATAATGAAATATGTCGAAATATTTTTAAAAGCTCGCATGAACTGGCTGGGAGTTTTGGTCTTGTTAAATTCAACTCTTGCGGTCAAGTAGTAATTGTTCATCTTAAATTATCTTTTATTTAATAGTTTGAAGCTTTTGTATGAACACTGAGGTTTTAATTCAGTTTCAGGGTTATTGCAGAGTTCTTGTTCTGAATTGTTTACCTAGACGACCTGAATGATACAGACGACAGGATTAGCATCAGGTCACCTCACTAGTTACGTGTTTAGGTTAGGTTAGGCTAGGTTAGGTTAGGTTAGGTTAGGTTAGGTTAGGTTAGCGCTAGGATGGTTGGTTAATCTTTAGGTAAAATAAACTATGGTGGAGATTCTTCAGGTGACCTATAATTTTTATTCTATGCATTTCTTAAAATAAAAAAAAAACCAAGTTCTTCGATATAAAACTTCAATTTGTATATGCAAATTAAAAAAGAAAATATTCCTCAAAATATAGATATTGAAATTAAGATTCTTGCTATTGGTTTATTTTATTTTCGCAGTTCAGAGGGATCCAAGGGGGGGGGGGGGGGGAAGCTGCTTTCACCTTCCAAAATTCATAAACTTTCACGAGTTATCTAATTTATCAGGTGTTTGAGGTGTTCATAATGTATTGTTACTAAGACATCTGGCTCACCTGATGATTATTTATCCTAACACTACCTGGGATGGTTAGTTTACGTTAGGATAGGTCAAGTTAGGTTAGGTTACGATAAGATCATAATAGGTCAGGTTAGAAGAGGTTAAGTTAGCGTTGGGATGGTTAATCTTTAAGGTAAAATAAACTGAGTAGGCTAATCTTCAGGTGATCAAGACCTTAACCACATAATAAAACTCTGGGGTTAAGGAGGCTACTGAGGAGGCTACTGAGGTGTGGTAAGAACTTCTGTCAAACTTACCATAGTGAGTCTGGCGGAAAGGAGAATATTGTGGATGGTTTGGGCAGCCTTTATATCTATACCAAGTCTGAGAAATTGTTTGTTTACCTCTCGTTACAGCTGACCATATCATCGTTA
The DNA here is from genome assembly GCA_958450375.1 of Homarus gammarus. NCBI lineage: Eukaryota > Metazoa > Arthropoda > Malacostraca > Decapoda > Nephropidae > Homarus > Homarus gammarus. The sequence continues at coordinate 790,428 of CAUDMG010003145.1, read as the reverse complement.
CCTTGTACAACTGACCGTATCATTATTACCTTGTACAGCTGACCGTATAATTATTACCTTGTACAGCTGACCATATCATCGTTACCTTGTACAGCTGACCATATCATCGCTACCTTGTACAGCTGACCGTATCATCGTTACCTTGTACAGCTGACCGTATCATTATTACCTTGTACAGCTGACCGTATCATTATTACCTTGTACAGCTGACCATATCATCGTTACCTTGTACAGCTGACCATATCATCGTTACCTTGTACAGCTGACCATATCATCGTTACCTTGTACAGCTGACCATATCATCGTTACCTTGTACAGCTGACCATATCACCGTTACCTTGTACAGCTGACCATATCATCGTTACCTTGTACAGCTGACCATATCATCATAAGAACATAAGAATGGAGGAAACTGCAGCGGGCCTATTGGCCCATACTGGGCAGTCCCATTTACACCCAACCCCTATTGCTCATATATCCATCCAACCTATGTTTGAAGCAATTCAGCGTCTTCGAGTTAATGATGATATTTGGTAGCTTGGTCCACTCGTCCACTACTCTATTTCCAAACCAATGTTTACCTATTTCGCGCCTAAATCTGAATTTCTCTAATTTAAAACCATTGTTACGAGTTCGTTCCTGGTTGAATAGTTTGAGTACCTCTCTAATGTCCCCTTTGTTCAGCCCTGACTTCCACTTATGCACCTCTATCAGGTCGCCCCTCGCTCTACGTCTCTCAAGGGAGTGCAAATTAAGATGCTTTAACCTGTCTCTATACTCAAGGTTCCTAATGCCTGGGATTAGTCTTGTCATTCTCCTCTGAATTCTTTCCAAGGATTCTATATCCATTCTGTAATACGGTGACCAGAATTGAACTGCGTAATCCAGGTGTGGTCTCACAAGAGCAAGATACAGTTTTAGGATGACCTCGCTAGTCTTGTAACTAACACGCCTTTGTATGATCCCAAGTACTTTATTAGCCTTGTTACGAGCAAAAACACATTGTTTACTTGGTTTAAGATTCCTACTTATCATTACTCCTAAATCTTTCTCGCAGTCGGATTTCTCAATAACATCATTGTTCATCTGGTAACTGGTTTCCCTGTTTACATCTCCTATACTGAGTACTTTACATTTGTCCACATTGAATTTCATCTGCCATTTTTCAGACCATTCGAAAAATTTGTTTAGATCTTCCTGTAGTTTTGCGGAGTCCTCGTCAGATTTAATCACACGCCCTATTTTAGTGTCGTCAGAAAATTTACTTATGTTGCTGTCTACGCCGATATCTAGTGAGGTCAGATGGTGACTGGGCAAACTGGAGGCGACCATTTCATTATTACCTGGTACAGCTGACCAAACTTTTACCTTGTACAGCTGACCATACTATTACTTTGTACAGCTGACCTTATCATCATTAACTTGTACAGCTGACCATACTATTACCTTGTACAGCTGACCTTATCATCATTACCTTGTACAGCTGACCAAACTATTACCATGTACAGCTGACCATATCATTACCTTGTACAGCTGACCATTTCATTATTACCTTGTACAGCTGACCAAACTATTACCTTGTACAGCTGACCAAACTATTGCCTTGTACAGCTGGCCATATCATTGCCTTGTACAGCTGACCTTATCATCATTAACTTGTACAGCTGACCATACTATTACTTTGTACAGCTGACCATTTCATTATTACCTTGTACAGCTGACCAAACTATTACCTTGTACAGCTGACCAAACTATTGCCTTGTACAGCTGGCCATACTATTACCTTGTACAGCTGACCTTATCATCATTACCTTGTACAGCTGACCATCATCATTACCTTGTACAGCTGACCATATCATCGTTACCTTGTACAGCTGACCATATCATCATTACCTTGTACAGCTGAACATATCATCATTACCTTGTGCAGCTGACCATATCATCATTACCTTGTACAGCTGACCATATCATCATTACCTTGTACAGCTGACCATATCATCATTACCTTGCACAGCTGACCATTTCATTATTACCTTGTACAGCTGACCATACTATTACCTTGTACAGCTGACCATACTATTACTTTGTACAGCTGACCATATCATCGCTACCTTGTACAGCTGACCATATCATCATTACCAAGTACAGCTGACCATATCATTATTACCTTGTACAGCTGACCATATCATCATTACCTTGTACAGCTTAGCAGAAAGTTAACAGTATTTAGCTTAATACCGTGATATACATGACGAGTCTGTTGTTGTTGTTTTTATTGTTAGGACTTAATAAACATGAGGTTAATAACAAGGAGCTGGTCGTTAACGTGGTGGGGGTGTCAGCAGAGACGCCTTGGTACCTGCACAAGGCCGTGGGGTCGGACGGAGAGAAGTTCATCAGTAGGAATGTTGGTCTTATCTGGCGCAGACTCAACAGGCACAGCGGTATGATGAATTAGTGTGCAGGCCGCCCCAGGCCCGCGGGTAACGCCCATCTCACACAGGTTTCTAGTACTAAGTATTATGGAGGACACCACTCGTAGGGGGAGACTTACACCCGCCTCACGCGCCTCTTAAGGGGGAGACTCCATTGTGAGGCTGGAGGGAAGTTCCACTTGGTGCACAATAAGTGGAGGGCCATAACAGCCCCACCACCGTCTCCATGGGAAGGGCCCAGTAAACACCACAAGAGTCCGTTGCCAGCCAGAAAACCTGACGAGATTATCATCTAATTTGCATATCGCCCTGGAAATTGTTGGTGAGCGCTCAAAACCCCGTGGTTATACCATCTGTAAATTGCAGTGTATGAGTCCGTCTCTCACATCAATTCTCATAACACATTTTTGGATGCCTCGCACTATACAGCTTTTTCTGGTCCTGGCTCTTCTCACCACACCTGCTTATCATTCCTCTCTGGTGCGTGTGAGTTTACCAAAACACACGACGTGCATGTTTGAAATACCTGAGTAATATGTATGTGTGCAGCGTGGCCAGGCGTAGCCAGGCCGGGCCACCATGAGGGGCTCTGAGCTGGTGGCATCGAAGGCGGGAGTGCCGCCTGGCCCGGGGCGGCGGGTGCCGGGTAGGCGCCGGACGACCCACACTGTAATCTGTGCCTCTCACACCACACTCCCGCTAACACCACACATTAACACCTACTCTGGGACCCGCGCCTCCACCACCACCCACCCCCACTCTCCTGGTGATGTTGCTAAGTGGTGATGACGGCCTTGTGTGTGTGTGTGTGATCACTATAATGTTCCCGTCAGGTGTCGAGTGGTAGAGTAAAGTTTCTGAGTAATCTATTGTGTCATCTGTGAAAAGAAAAAAGTTTACTCGCGGACGGACATATGGACGGACGTATGGACGGACTTGGGTATGGAGGGACGCATGAATGTGTACGCATACTCGACGCGTATTCCTGCATCCTCCTCCGCATTAAACGACCCGACCAGATAATGATCATGATGTTTAGGGGAAGACAGACATACTGCTCTCTCTCTCTCTCTCTCTCTCTCTCTCTCTCTCTCTCTCTCTCTCTCTCTCTCTCTCTCTCTCTCTCTTATTTACTTACACAAGATACCAAATATAAGATGATTGTTGATAATGTATTACTTAACTCTTAATAGCATATATATACAGTACACTCACTTTACATCTTGTTGTGGATGGTGAAGCAATTGGCAGGACACCACAACATTTAAGAGTACAGTGCGAGAGTCACCAGGAAGCACCAGCAGCAGCACCCCGGGAGACCTGTTCTGACCACCCTCCCCCCTCCACCCCAGACCTGCTGCTGCTTCTCCTGCTGGTGATTACCCTGACAGCGCCTGGCCTAAAAGCTTCTGGTAATTGATCTTGGCATCGAGTCTTGTATAGATGACTGGTCCTGAGAAGTGAGGAACTGGGGTTAATATTTTGGTGACTGTGCTGTCCTAGGGGGGTGAGGGTGCATTAGTTCCTGGTGATGATGGTGACTGGTGGGACTGGTGAAAATAGTTCCTGGTGACGGGTCTTAGTGGGAACAGTTGGTGATGGTGATAAATTTTTGGCAAGAAAGGGTAAACGTTATAAATAATGGTGAGGTGGTCGTGTTGGTGACTCACGTGAGCAACAGGTAGTGGTGAGTCACGGTAGGACGGAATCTTATTGGTGAATGAGTATGAATGAATATGAATGAGTATGAATGAGTATGAATGAATATGAATGAGTATGAATGAATATGAATGAATATGAATGAATATGAATGAGTATGAATGAGTATGAATGAATATGGTTGTTATTAATATGATCATGTCTTAGAGGTGATTGATATGATGTGGATAAAGTGTTTGTGATAATATGCAGTAATAATAATAAATCTTACCCCAAATAGGATAGAGTTTTATTGGTCAAGCCGGGAACAAAGCTCCATTGTTGACTAGTCGGCTGGTGAGTATATAGATTCAGCGCTCGTTTCCTCTGGTTCCCGTCCAGGGCGCCCTATAGCTCACCCAGCTGGGAGTGTGTACTGTACTTAACTTTGCAGCTGGGAAATGAAAGGCTGCTTAGCTGATCAATATTTCCTTCTGGTGTACCGACGGGCCTTTGGGACACACATTCATTATTGACAGCTGTTAGTGTATCGTGTTTCATAATAATAATAATAATAATGATAATAATAATAATAATAATAATAATAATAATAATAAATCATCATCATCATCATCATCTATTATTATTATAATATTGCCTATGTATTTATACCCTGTGTGGGAGCGTCAAGAGGTTGTGGTCACGGTAACAACATTATACCTTCACCTGGTAGGCCAATGTTGCACACTAAAGGTCACACACACACACACACACACACACACACACACACGAGCGAGATAACCAACCTTTATGAGTAGTGTTGTCGTTAACGTTCAGTGTTGTGGTGTGTCCCCTCATCTACCCCCCCTCCAACCCCCTCCTTCCACCCCCCTCCACCCCCCTCCACCCCCTCCACCCCCCTCCCTCCACCCAACATGTACGAATTTAATAATAGGTATGATTTTTCCACCTGCACCTATTCCTACTCAGCACACCTTCTCACCACCGACATATCCCGGATTAGTGACTTCCCATTTTAATCTTTTCCACAAGTATCTCCCACCCCACTTGCACCTCCCCACTCCCACTTGCTCCTCCTCACTCCCACCTGCACCTCCCCACTCACCACCTCCTCACTTCACCTCCCACTCACCTGCACCTCCTCACTCCCACCTGCATCTCCCCACTCACCTGCACCTCCTCACTCACCTGCACCTCCCCACTCACCACCTCCTCACTTCACCTACACCTCCCACTCACCTGCACCTCTTCACTCCCACCTGCATCTCCCCACTCACCTGCACCTTCTCACTCCCACCTGCACCTCCCCACTCCCACCTGCACCTCCCCACTTCCACCTTCCCTCGGCAGGAAGGGAGGGGGGTGAGGGAGGTGGCAATGAGGGAGGGAGGGAAGGGAGAGGGCAGAGAGGGAGGGAGGTAAGGGAGAGGGCAGGGAGGGGGAGGTGGCAGGGAGGGAGAGAGGTAAGGGAGGTGGCAGGGGGAGAGGGAGGTAAGGGAGAGGGCTGGGAGGGAGGGAGGTGGCAGCGAGGGAGGGAGGCAAGGGAGAGGGCAGGGAGGGAGGGAGGGAAGGGAGGGAGGGAGGTAAGGGAGAGGGCAGGGAGGGAGGGAGGTAAGGGAGGTAGCAGGAGGGAGGTAGGTAAGGGAGAGGGCAGGGAGGGAGGGAGGTAAGGGAGGTAGCAGGAGGGAGGTAGGTAAGGGAGACTGCAAGAAGGGAGACAGGTAAGGGAGACGGCAGGGAGGTAAGGGAGACGGTAGAGAGGGAGGTGAGGGAGGAGGTATGGCCCACTCCAGAACAGATAAGCCCTCCCCTACAGCTCACAGGCACGCCGTTACCGCCACCCACCCGTTTTACCACTCGCCCCTGTTATCAGCCGCCCGTCTAGACACCTCTGCGATACTACCCTTGTTCTCGCGCGATTTAGGCACAAGATGAGTCCCTCCCCCCCTCACCCTCCCCTCCCGTCCCTCCCGCCCCTCTACCGCAGTCATGGCCGGGTTGATCAAGATCTCCGTCACCCAACTTGAGGAAAACTTTGATAGATTGTCGTCTTCCGGTATTATCTGTTGTTATTTGTTGTTTCCATGTATGTTTGTGTTTACATTTTGACACATACATACATACATACATACATACATACACACATACATACATACATACATACATACATACATATACACACACACACACACACACACACACACACACACATATACATTCTCTTTCTCTCATTACCATCAGACGGGCATCAGACGTCAAGCAAATCGGTCTATATAAGATTAATAGATTTTAAAGATAATCTGGAAACTTGGTCTGTGTATTAAAGGGAGATAAAACGTTTGTATTACTTAGGTGTGTCTAGAGTGAATGAATGATATGTTTTATGGTGTTTTAAAGCTGTTATTTATCTATTTAGGTTTGGTTAGGTTAGGTTAGGTTTGATGAGGTGTTTTAAAGCTGTTATTTATCTCTATGTTGTTTCTTTCACTCTGACGTATTTGAAGAAGATAACGATAGAGTAAACTACAGCAGGTGTATTAATGGGTCATGTGAGGTCAAGTCCTGTTTAACACCCAACCATTATTGCTCATATATCTAACATAACCTAACCCAACCCAACCAACCCACCCAACCCAACCCAACCCAACCCAACCCAACCCAACCCAACCCAATCCAATCCAATCCAATCCAATCCAACCCAACCCAACCCAACCCAACCCAACCCAACCCACCCTATAGTATTTCCCACACTGGAATGGCCTTAACCCACGCCTCCCGTCTGCAGCTACAAATACATAGAAAAATGATCGTGTAGCTGACCATTTATTCTAACTAAATATGTTCACAATTAGTAATCAGATCTGTTATTATCTGAAATAATGTTAAATATCTGGACTATCAAGATGCAAATGATTTCAAGGCATTAACACTATAGCTATAGACACTTTAGGCATTAATGTGGATAGTTATTTGTAGCTATAGACGAGGGGCGTGGGTCAGGTGAGCGTGGAAAAAGCCTAGCCTAACCTAACCTAACCTAACCTAACCTTGATGGTGTTTGGTTAATTTGTTCCATTCATCAACAATTCTCTTTCTGAACCATTTTTTTCTAATTCCATCCAAGATCTAAGTTTCTCTTATGATATGTGTGGAGTTTAACAGTGTTTTTACAGAGGTGTTGTGGCTAGTGAGGTGATAGTTCTGTTATGTTGTGTAGTACGTGTTGTGTACGTGTTGTGTACGTGTATGATGTCACGAGGGAATCAGGATTGGCCTCGCACGGTCTACATGCCTCTATCTATCTGACTCTAATACAATGTATATATAAACACTAGAACACGACTTCGACTACACCTGAGATTTAACTACACTACTGAAGGTGTAATGATCACTACACCTTTATCTACACACACACACACACACACCTAATTTAAAACAATTCTATGAGTTATAACAGAACCTCGATAACTTACTATATACTTCACGTTCCCTGCCTGACTCACACCTCCAGGGCTGACACTCTTCTTCTCCTTGGACTGGGCTGACACTCTTCTCCTTGGACTGGGCTGACACTCTCCTCCCTGGACAAGCCTCTTCCAGTGTTCGGGCTCATACCTGTAAGTTCCAGGAGCGTTAGGTGACATCTCCTGAGATGTATCGTCCAGTTATTTAGTAAACTAAATCAGGACTCACCTTCCCGATCACTGTTCACCTGTGTTAACGAGCTTAATCAACCAGCTTAATGAATACCTGGTACTATGAAAGTTTCCTGCCTCCCGCGCCCCGCCCCGCCCCGCCCCGCCCCGCCCACCTTAACATGCGTGTCCTACAGAGAAATAGAAGACATACCCGAGATGCCACACCGCAGTAGCAAAGAAACCGCTGGTGATGGATTACCTGTTGAGGCGTGTAAATGTGCCCCTGTCAGTCTCTCATTTATCACGAACACAGTGGTAAGTGCGTGCATTATTCATCACTTCATCCCGACAAGTTTCCTAAATGTACTAATAATTTTAACTCCTGCAAGACGATAATGTAAAGGACTCCTCCCTCCTTCACCCCTTCCCTCCCTCACCCTCTTCCCTCCCTCCTCCCACCCTCTAAACCAGAAGAAATCTCTCTGAAGTTCCGAATCATCAGACATATTGAAGCATTTCCACTCACCAAAAAATTATACATACCTAACCTAACCTAACCTAACCTAACCTAGTATTAAGATGTGTGTCTAAAGTTAAAAAAAAAAGTTTCCTGATCTTCCATTGTTTATTATATGAAGAGGAATACAGACGTTTGATAAAGAGTTAAATCCTATAGTAGTGATTTTGCCTTAAAGATGAACATATTAGTATAGTATCGAGTGTTTATGTATTTTAAGAGTACGGTGGGGGGGTTAATTGTGCTTCAGGTATATTTAGTCTTTAATTAGGATTAGTTAAGGAGGAGTTATCATGACTTACCTGTATGTGTTACCTGTGTATGATAGAGTATGGTAGCAGGTGTGTAGGTAATGCTTGTCTGGGTGATGATGATGATGATGATGATGATGGTGATAATGATGATGATGATGGTGATAATGATGATGATGATGATGATGGTGATGATGATGATGGTGATGATGGTGATAATGATGATGATGATGGTGATAATGATGATGATGATGATGATGGTGATGATGATGATGATGATGATGGTGATGATGATAATGATTGCTTCTTGTGTTCTCTTCTCCTGTAGCAGCTGACTCATATATACTAAACATTTGTAGCGGATTGTCATGTAGTTTCTAAATACAAAGTGTAGAGATGTTCCACAGAAGAGGTCAAAGGTTAAGAGAGAATGATTAAAGTTGATGGTTGGTTTCACTTCACCTGTCTCTCACCACTTCACCTGTCTCTCACCACTTCACCTGTCTCTCACCACTTCACCTGTCCCTCACCACTTCACCTGTCTCTCACCACTTCACCTGTCCCTCACCACTTCACCTGTCTCACACCACTTCACCTGTCTCTCACCACTTCACCTGTCTCTCACCACTTCACCTGTCTCTCACCACTTCACCTGTCTCACACCACTTCACCTGTCTCTCACCACTTCACCTGTCCCTCACCACTTCACCTGTCCCTCACCACTTCACCTGTCTCACACCACTTCACCTGTCTCTCACCACTTCACCTGTCCCTCACCACTTCACCTGTCTCACTACTTCACCTGTCCCTCACCACTTCACCTGTCCCTCACCACTTCACCTGTCCCTCACCACTTCACCTGTCTCTCACCACTTCACCTGTCTCTCACCACTTCACCTGTCTCTCACCACTTCACCTGTCTCTCACCACTTCACCTGTCCCTCACCACTTCACCTGTCTCTCACCACTTCACCTGTCCCTCACCACTTCACCTGTCCCTCACCACTTCACCTGACAACCTCGAACACGCTTCCAAATTAGCACACGAGAGAGAGAGAGAGAGAGAGAGAGAGAGAGAGAGAGAGAGAGAGAGAGAGAGAGAGAGAGATCCAAGCCCATTGTGTGTGAAATGGCACAACACTTTATCTCTTAGGGCGAGGTAGCTGACATTAAGATTGTATCCACCTTTTTTTTTTGCACCTAGTAGCTAATTCAACTTGTATGTACAGCACTAAACACACTATGTACTTGACTGTCCCTTATGTAGATGTGAATAACAAAGTGTGTGGCCAGACATATTGCCTCACACCACAGTACTCGTGTAGGTGTAAATAAGTCACTCTCTATGTACAGAACTAAACAAATCAATGTATACGTAATACTCTGTAGCATTCAATGGGGACTCTTATATAATATAGACCATTTTTGAACTCGACTCTGTAATCCTTTTGCGCTACAGCTTACAGGATGAGTGTGGGGTGCACAATAAACTAGCCGCAGTAAGTGGAAAAATTAAATCCAATACTTCTCACCGAATTAAACTCAATTAAGAGCATTAGTTTTAGTCTAATTCGTTTTTCTTTAATTCTTTGTCTACCTGGATTAGTTAATGATCTGTGTTAACCGAGTATTGTGTGAGGGAACAGGTAGGGGGCCACAGAGGCAGGCGGGGCACCAGGAGGGGGCCACAGAGGCAGGCTGAGCACCAGAAGGGGGCCACAAAGGCAGGAGGGGACACAGAGGCAGGAGGGGCACCAGGAAGGGCCACAGAGGCAGGAGGGGCACCAGGAGTGGCCACAGATGCAGGAGGGGCACCAGGAAGGGCTACAGAGGCAGGAGGGGCACCAGGAGGGGGCCACAGAGGCAGGCTGAGCACCAGAAGGGGGCCACAAAGGCAGGAGGGGACACAGAGGCAGGAGGGGCACCAGGAAGGGCCACAGAGGCAGGAGGGGCACCAGGAGTGGCCACAGATGCAGGAGGGGCACCAGGAAGGGCCACAGAGGCAGGAGGGGCACCAGGAAGGGCCACAGAGGCAGGAGGGGACACAGAGGCAGGCGGGGCACCAGGAAGGGCCACAGATGCAGGAGGGGCACCAGGAAGGGGCGACAGAGGCAGGCTGGGCCACTGGTGTTGTGTCCCGGGTGAGTTATCAATGTAAGGTGGCACCAGTTAGCACATTGCTTCACTAATCACCAAACACGAGTGATGGCTGCTCGCTTATTGACTGGGGACGAGGTCTTCTGTGGCCGCCTGCACCAAGTTGTCGCTGATCATTAGAGATCCACTGTACAGAACCTCCCAAGAGAGCAGTTACAGTATATCGTTTAGTAGTACAAGTCTGAATGCTGCAAGTCTACTTAACTCTCATTACTAAAGCTAAGTTATCTGAAGGAAGAAACTGCTACAAGCTATCTTTAATAACCATTGGCGAGATACCCAGCAGATACCGCCCTGGAGAGAACAGCATCAGGTAAATTTAGTTAATTGTATAAGAGCAGCAGTGGGGGAGACGGCGGCGAGGCAGGCTGGTGGAAGCTTATCATTTTCAGGACCCAGCCTTAATTGACGCGCTACCTGAGTCCTCATTAGTGGCAGAGTGCACGCTCATTTCGTGTAATCTCCCTGATTGAGAGACATTGTAATAGGGATAGCATGTGTGAGTTTAAATGCAGTGATTATGTCGCATCTTCTGTAGTCAGCCATTATATGAATTAACCGCAGACAACTTGGTTCAGGAGAGATATGTGCTAATGATGGTGTCGCGGGAGGCCAACCGTAGCAAAGATAGTGGGAATACATAGTCATACCGTAAACACTGAGAACCAATTATTATGAGGTGGATTTTGACCAGACAGTGAGACCGGGGTGGGGGGCTCGGAGGGAGGGAGGAGGGGAGAAGGAAAAAAACCGAGGTCGCTCCTTCACCTGCATCCACACCTACCCACCCTCAACACCCACCCCTCCCCACAACCTCTTCCTCCACCTATCCTCTCTACACCCACTGCCATAATCTCTTCGCCTAAATCACCCCAACAAAACAACCTCCCTAACTCTCCTCCCAAGACCTATTCCCCAATTTGCTTATAGTCCCGTCTTTAAAGCGACTTAACGACCCTCTACCCAATTTGTCCTGACCTTCCAATTCCTTGACTGTCCACAACACTTCCCTCAAGACTCAGCCACAAGGCCCCCTTCCCCAAGTCACCTCTGAAGGCTCTGTCCACAGTCGTTCCCGAAGACCTCTCCCTGAGCTCTACCTGAACACTATATCCTTCCCTGAGGACTCGATCAAATACTTCTCCCCAGACCATCGTAAACAAACTTCTCCTCTGCTGCCCCCCAAAAAACACTGCCACACATCTCGAGTCGTCAACCACAATTTTACACGAAACAGCCCTTACACCCACCACCATCTGTCAACCCAAATTACTATTACATCTGTCTCCCAAATCATTCCATAACTCCCTTCACCCTTCCCCAGTTTCCCCCTAGTCTCCTCCTGCTGTTAATGGTGGGCGTGTAGGTGTTAAGACTTGATTGTGGGCGTGTAGGTATCAATTAGGTGTTCTTAATAGTTAGTGTGTACGTGTCAGGTATTAAAGATGGTTGGTGTGTAGGTATTAGTCAGGTGTTGTTGATAGTAAATGTATACAGCAGGTGTCAGGTGTTATTTAAGGGTAGGTGTGTAGCAAGGTGTCAGGTGTAGGTGGTAGTGAAGTTGTTGCCTCGATTATAATCATGCCAGCAGAGTCAATAATGTATCAGCCTTGTGTGTGTGTCTGTGTGTGTGTTGGTATGTCATGCTCAAGGCGAAGCAAGTAACACTTTCAACACAATCAAAAGTTCCTATTACTAGTCATGGAACGTATACAGTATATCTGTTTAGTACAGCGCTATATAACTTTGTTTATTTTTCTTTATGTCTGTTTTCTATAATATATCACAACTTTATAAGACAAAATGGAAGATTATTTATTTTTTCGTAGTTATGGCCGTAAAGAAACACAGTCTATTCATTCCCTTAAGCGTAGTTGAATTCATGAGGAGGGTGAGGATGGTGCTGTCACACGTCAGGGCCACAAGCGTGTTACTCTTAGCGCCAGCAACAAGTCTACTCTTCCTCCTCAACATAACTACATTAACGTCGGTTTGAGTAAACTCGGTGAAGATGGATCACCTCTTTGTTGACACTGTCTTAAGCGGGTGGAAGCTGGAGGACGTTGATGAGAGAGAACTAGTTACAAGAAAGAGGTTTTGCTATGTTGACAATGGAGAGCATGATGTGGCAGACCTCCGGTACACGCCGCCCGCGCTGGTTAACGTTTGTTTTCCCCCCACTGTAGGTGTGTGGCAGAAAATATCTAACCTAACCTAACTTAAACTTAATCTTCCTTGAACCTAACTTAAACTAACCTTTCTCGAACCTAACTTAAACTGTCCTCGAACCTAACTTAAACTAACTATCCTCGAATCTAACTTAAACTGTCCTCGAATCTAACTTAAACTAACCTTTCTCGAGCCTAACTTAAACTGTCCTCGAACCTAACTTAAACTAACTATCCTCGAATCTAACTTAAACTGTCCTCGAATCTAACTTAAACGAACCTCAAACCTAAATTAAACTGTCCTCGAACCTAACTTAAACTAACCTTTCTCGAACCTAACTTAAACTGTCCTCGAACCTAACTTAAACTGTCCTCGAACCTAATTTAAACTATCCTTGAACCTAACTTAAACTATCCTCGAACCTAACTTAAAGTATCCTCAGACTTAACTTAAACTATACCTAAACCTAACTTAAACTAACCATCCTCGAACCTAACTTAACCCAAACTAACAAATGAGTTTTTGTCCCGATACTGTGTGTGTGTGTGCACGTGTAGAGCCGAGGAGGAGGTGGTTGCGGCATAACACTCACTCACTCCTGCCCTCACACACCACATAATGAATTTAAAAACACAAAAGAATAATCTCCATCTCTAACTCTCTTGCACGAAATGGTTAAGATCTTATACGCTATAAACGGCGTCAACATTTACGCCATGTTATTTACACTGATGGCATTAACCCTTGAGACCACCATAGAGGTTACATCATCGTCTACTAATGGTTGTATATATAATTTTTTTCATTAAGTTTTTTATCAGTTCTCACCTCTCTTCATGTTTCTCACCTCTCTCACTTATCTCTCTATCATGTGTCTCTTGTTGTTCTCTCCATCATGTGTCTCTTGTTGTTCTCTCTATCATTTCTCTTGTTCTCTCCATCATGTGTCTCTCGTTGTTGTTCTCTCTATCATGTGTCTCTTTTTGTTGTTCTCTCCATCATGTGTCTCTTGTTGTTCTCTCCACCATGTGTCTCTTGTTGTTCTCTCCATCATGTGTCTCTCGTTGTTCTCTCCATCATGTGTCTCTTGTTGTTCTCTCCATCATGTGTCTCTTGTTTTTCTCTCCATCATGTGTCTCTTGTTGTTCTCTCCATCATGTGTCTCTTGTTGTTCTCTCCATCATGTGTCTCTCGTTGTTCTCTCCATCATGTGTCTCTTGTTGTTCTCTCCATCATGTGTCTCTTGTTGTTCTCTCCATCATGTGTCTCTTGTTGTTCTCTCCATCATGTGTCTCTTGTTGTTCTCTCCATCATGTGTCTCTTGTTGTTCTCTCCATCATGTGTCTCTTGTTGTTCTCTCCATCATGTGTCTCTCGTTCTCTCCATCATGTGTCTCTTGTTGTTCTCTCCATCATGTGTCTCTTGTTGTTCTCTCCATCATGTGTCTCTCGTTGTTCTCTCCATCATGTGTCTCTTGTTGTTCTCTCCATCATGTGTCTCTTGTTGTTCTCTCCATCATGTGTCTCTTGTTGTTCTCTCCATCATGTGTCTCTTGTTGTTCTCTCCATCATGTGTCTCTTGTTGTTCTCTCCATCATGTGTCTCTTGTTGTTCTCTCCACCATGTGTCTCTTGTTTTTCTCTCCACCATGTGTCTCTTGTTGTTCTCTCCATCATGTGTCTCTCGTTGTTCTCTCCATCATGTGTCTCTCGTTGTTCTCTCCATCATGTGTCTCTTGTTGTTCTCTCCATCATGTGTCTCTTGTTGTTCTCTCCATCATGTGTCTCTCGTTGTTCTCTCCATCATGTGTCTCTCGTTGTTCTCTCCATCATGTGTCTCTTGTTGTTCTCTCCATCATGCGTCTCTTGTTGTTCTCTCCATCATGCGTCTCTTGTTGTTCTCTCCATCATGTGTCTCTTGTTGTTCTCTCCATCATGCGTCTCTTGTTGTTCTCTCCATCATGTGTCTCTTGTTGTTCTCTCCATCATGTGTCTCTTGTTGTTCTCTCCATCATGTGTCTCTTGTTGTTCTCTCCATCATGTGTCTCTCGTTGTTCTCTCCATCAAGTGTCTCTCGTTGTTCTCTCCATCATGTGTCTCTTGTTGTTCTCTCCATCATGTGTCTCTTGTTGTTCTCTCCATCATGTGTCTCTTGTTGTTCTCTCCATCATGCGTCTCTTGTTGTTCTCTCCATCATGTGTCTCTCGTTGTTCTCTCCATCATGTGTCTCTTGTTGTTCTCTCCATCATGTGTCTCTTGTTGTTCTCTCCATCATGTGTCTCTTGTTGTTCTCTCCATCATGTGTCTCTTGTTGTTCTCTCCATCATGTGTCTCTTGTTGTTCTCTCCATCATGCGTCTCTTGTTGTTCTCTCCATCATGTGTCTCTTGTTGTTCTCTCCATCATGTGTCTCTTGTTGTTCTCTCCATCATGTGTCTCTTGTTGTTCTCTCCATCATGTGTCTCTTGTTGTTCTCTCCATCATGTGTCTCTCGTTGTTCTCTCCATCATGTGTCTCTCGTTGTTCTCTCCATCATGTGTCTCTTGTTGTTCTCTCCATCATGCGTCTCTTGTTGTTCTCTCCATCATGCGTCTCTTGTTGTTCTCTCCATCATGCGTCTCTTGTTGTTCTCTCCATCATGTGTCTCTTGTTGTTCTCTCCATCATGTGTCTCTTGTTGTTCTCTCCATCATGTGTCTCTTGTTGTTCTCTCCATCATGTGTCTCTCGTTGTTGTTCTCTCCATCATGTGTCTCTTGTTGTTCTCTCCATCATGTGTCTCTTGTTGTTCTCTCCATCATGTGTCTCTCGTTGTTCTCTCCATCATGTGTCTCTCGTTGTTCTCTCCATCATGTGTCTCTTGTTGTTCTCTCCATCATGCGTCTCTTGTTGTTCTCTCCATCATGCGTCTCTTGTTGTTCTCTCCATCATGCGTCTCTTGTTGTTCTCTCCATCATGTGTCTCTTGTTGTTCTCTCCATCATGTGTCTCTTGTTGTTCTCTCCATCATGTGTCCCTTGTTGTTCTCTCCATCATGTGTCTCTCGTTGTTGTTCTCTCCATCATGTGTCCCTTGTTGTTCTCTCCATCATGTGTCTCTTGTTGTTCTCTCCATCATGTAGGGCTCTGAGGGGTGGCGCTGAAGGCGGAGCGGCGTACCTTATAACTTTATACCTTCATCCTTATATGGAAATTTATTTACCTTATTATTATTATTATTATTATTATTATTATTATTATTATTTTATTATTATTATTATTATTATTATTATTATTATTATTATTATTATTCCCTCATTAACATCTACAGGGTGGTTCTCTGATGTATTGTATAAGTTTATTGTATTTTGATAGCACAGGTCGGGGTCTTTACCAACTGTTTCAGGCATTATGCTGTTAAACCCCAAAACCCGAGGATATCCGCTGGGGTGGAAATTGTGATTGTTTTCGATTTTACTGCCCCCTCTTTCCTACTTACATCACTACTTCCCTCCCCTTCTTCCCTCTCACTCCCCTTCTCCTTCCCCCCTTTCCTTTCCCCCACCTTTTCCCCCTTCTCTTCCTCCCACAATTCCCCTCTCCTTTCCTTCACCTCACCCCCACCATCCACCCTTCCCCCCCCTACCCCTTCCCTCCACCACTCACCCCACCTCACCCCCACCATCCACCCTTCCCCCCCCTACCCCTTCCCTCCACCACTCACCCCACCTCACCCCCACCATCCACCCTTCCCCCCCCTACCCCTTCCCTCCACCACTCACCCCACCTCACCCCCACCATCCACCCTTCCCCCCCTACCCCTTCCCTCCACCACTCCCCCACCTCACCCCCACCATCCACCCTTCCCCCCCCTACCCCTTCCCTCCACCACTCACCCCACCTCACCCCCACCATCCACCCTTCCCCCCCTACCCCTTCCCTCCACCACTCACCCCACCTCACCCCCACACACACACTGACTACTAACACTGTAAAAAAAACTTAATGTTGGGAAAGAACCCCGAACACGGCCTCCGAGCCATTATTATTCAGATGAGTTTAATAACTCACCAATTATAGGCTAACTAAACATAACCTACTGTTTCTAAAGTTAGATTCCATTTGGTTTAGTTGTATCGATCGTCTATTAAAAGAAAATACAATAAAAAACCTAATATAGAATGAATTAAATGAAGAAATATTTTAAGCTGTCATTTTCGTGGTTATAATCCAACATTTGCACCTTGTAGCTGTATCGGTTGTTTACTATCAGGTGAGCTACGAACACACACAGAGCCACAAACACACACACACACAGAGCCACACACACACACACAGAGCCACACACACAGAGCCACACGTGTTCTCCAACCAACAATGGTTATTCCTCCCGCGTACACTCCAGCATCTCTGTACACCATTCCGAACAAGTCATCTTCTACACAGCTCGGTCACCAGTTACTCTAGTTGGTAAAGAGTGTAGTATTGTGGACACGCTCAGGCTCCCAACGTATCAAGTGTAGGAGAGACTGAGGCGCCTTTCCATACCACCCTCCCCGCCCTCACTTCAGTATGCCTCTATCACCCGCCGACCTCACTACAGTATGCCTCTATCACCCGCCGACCTCACTACAGTATGCCTCTATCACCCGCCGACCTCACTACAGTATGCCTCTATCACCCGCCGACCTCACTACAGTACCTCAACCACCCATCTCCCTCACTACAGTATGCCTCTATCAGCCGCCGACCTCACTACAGTATGCCTCTATCACCCGCCGACCTCACTACAGTATGCCTCTATCACCCGCCGACCTCACTACAGTATGCCTCTATCACCCGCTGACCTCACTACCGTATTCCTCTATCACCCGCCGACCTCACTATAGTATGCCTCTATCACCCGCCGACCTCACTACAGTATGCCTCTATCACCCGCCGACCTCACTACAGTATGCCTCTATCAGCCCCCGCCCTCACTATAGTACCTCCACAACTCACCGCCCTCACTACAGTACCTCCACCACCCACCGCCCTCACAACAATACCTCCACCACCCACCGCCCTCACTACAGTACCTCCACCACCCATCTCCCTCTCTACAGTACCTCCACCACCCACCGCCCTCACTACAGTATGCCTCTATCAGCCGCCGACCACACTACAGTATGCCTCTATCAACCACCGACCTCACTACAGTATGCCTCTATCAACCACCGACCTCACTACAGTATGCCTCTATCAGCCGCCGATCTCACTACAGTATGCCTGTATCAGCGGCCGACCTCACTACAGTACGTCCACCACCCATCTCCCTCACTACAGTACCTCCACCACCCATCGCCCTCACTACAGTACCTCCACCACCCACCGCCCTCACTACAGTACCTCTACCACCCACCGCCCTCACTACAGTACCTCCACCACCCACCGCCCTCACTACAGTACGTCCACCACCCGCCGCCCTCACTACAGTACCTCCACCACCCACCGCAGTCACAACAATACCTCCACCACCCACCGCCCTCACTATAGTACCTCCACCACCCACCGCCGTCACTACAGTACCTCCACCACCCACCGCCCTCACTACAGTACCTCCACCACCCACCGCTCTCACTACAGTACCTCCACCACCCGCCGCCCTCACTATAGTACCTCCACCACGCACCGCTCTCACTACAGTACCTCCACCACCCACCGCCCTCACTACAGTACCTCCACCACCCACCGACCTCACTACAGTATGCCTCTATCACCCACCTCCCTCACTACAGTATGCCTTTTATCACCCGCCGACCTCACTACAGCTTGCCTCTATCAGCCGCCAACCTCACTACAGTATGCCTCCATCACCCACCGCCCTCACTACAGTACCTCCACCACCCACCGCCCTCACTACAGTACCTCCACCACCCACCGCCCTCACTACAGTACCTCCACCACCCACCGCCCCCACTATAGTACCTCCACCACCCACCGCCCCCACTATAGTACCTCCACCACCCACCACCCTCACTATAGCACCTCCACCACCCACCGCCCTCACTACAGTACCTCCACCACCCACCGCCCTCACTACAGTACCTCCACCACCCACCGCCCTCACTACAGTATGCCTCTATCAGCCGCCGACCTCACTACAGTATGCCTCTATCAGCCACCGACCTCACTACAGTATGCCTCTATCAGCCGCTGACCTCACTACAGTATGCCTCTATCAGCCGCCGACCTCACTACAGTATGCCTCTATCAGCCGCCGACCTCACTACAGTACGTCCACCACCCATCTCCCTCACTACAGTACCTCCACCACCCACCGCCCTCACTATAGTACCTCCACCACCCACCGCCCTCACTACAGTACCTCCACCACCCACCGCCCTCACTACAGTACCTCCACCACCCACCGCCCCCACTATAGTACCTCCACCACCCACCGCCCTCACTACAGTACCTCCACCACCCACCGCCCTCACTACAGTACCTCCACCACCCACCGCCCCCACTATAGTACCTCCAACACCCACCGCCCTCAGTATAGTACCTCCACCACCCACCGCCCTCACTATAGTACCTCCACCACCTTTCGCCCTTACTACAGTACCTCCACCACCCACCGCCCTCACTACAGTACCTCCACCACCCACCGCCCCCACTATAGTACCTCCACCGCCCTCACTATAGTACCTCCGCCACCCACCGCCCTCACTACAGTACCTCCACCACCCACCGCCCTCACTACAGTACCTCCACCACCCACCGCCCTCACTACATACCTCCACCACCACGCTCTCACTACAGTACCTCCACCACCCACCGCCCTCACTACAGTACCTCCACCACCCACCGCCCCCACTATAGTACCTCCACCACCCACCGCCCCCACTATAGTACCTCCACCACCCACCACCCTCACTATAGCACCTCCACCACCCACCGCCCTCACTACAGTACCTCCACCACCCACCGCCCTCACTACAGTACCTCCACCACCCACCGCCCTCACTACAGTATGCCTCTATCAGCCGCCGACCTCACTACAGTATGCCTCTATCAGCCACCGACCTCACTACAGTATGCCTCTATCAGCCGCTGACCTCACTACAGTATGCCTCTATCAGCCGCCGACCTCACTACAGTATGCCTCTATCAGCCGCCGACCTCACTACAGTACGTCCACCACCCATCTCCCTCACTACAGTACCTCCACCACCCACCGCCCTCACTATAGTACCTCCACCACCCACCGCCCTCACTACAGTACCTCCACCACCCACCGCCCTCACTACAGTACCTCCACCACCCACCGCCCCCACTATAGTACCTCCACCACCCACCGCCCTCACTACAGTACCTCCACCACCCACCGCCCTCACTACAGTACCTCCACCACCCACCGCCCCCACTATAGTACCTCCAACACCCACCGCCCTCAGTATAGTACCTCCACCACCCACCGCCCTCACTATAGTACCTCCACCACCTTTCGCCCTTACTACAGTACCTCCACCACCCACCGCCCTCACTACAGTACCTCCACCACCCACCGCCCTCACTACAGTACCTCCACCACCCACCGCCCCCACTATAGTACCTCCACCGCCCTCACTATAGTACCTCCGCCACCCACCGCCCTCACTACAGTACCTCCACCACCCACCGCCCTCACTACAGTACCTCCACCACCCACCGCCCTCACTACATTACCTCCACCACCCACCGCTCTCACTACAGTACCTCCACCACCCATCTCCCTCACTACAGTACCTCCACCACCCACCGCCCTCACTACAGTACCTCCACCACCCACCGCCCTCACTATAGTACCTCCACGACCCACCGCCCTCACTATAGTACCTCCAGCACCCACCGCCCCCACTATAGTACCTCCACCACCCACCGCCCTCACTACAGTACCTCCACCACCCGTCTCCCTCACTACAGTACCTCCACCACCCACCGCCCTCACTACAGTACCTCCACCACCCACCGCCCCCACTATAGTACCTCCACCACCCACCGCCCTCACTACAGTACCTCCACCACCCACCACCCTCACTACAGTACCTCCACCACCCACCGCCCTCACTACAGTACCTCCACCACCCACCGCCCCCACTATAGTACCTCCACCACCCACCGCCCTCACTACAGTACCTCCACCACCCACCGCCCTCACTACAGTACCTCCACCACCCACCGCCCTCACTACAGTACCTCCACCACCCATCTCCCTCACTACAGTACCTCCACCACACATCTCCCTCACTACAGTACCTCCACCACCCACCGCCCTCACTATAGTACCTCCACCACCCACCGCCCTCACTACAGTACCTCCACCACCCACCGCCCTCACTACAGTACCTCCACCCATCTCCCTCACTACAGTACCTCCACCACACATCTCCCTCACTACAGTACCTCCACCACCCACCGCCCTCACTACAGTACCTCCACCACCCACCGCCCTCACTACAGTACCTCCACCACCCATCTCCCTCACTACAGTACCTCCACCACACATCTCCCTCACTACAGTACCTCCACCACCCACCGCCCCCACTATAGTACCTCCACCACCCACCGCCCTCACTACAGTACCTCCACCACCCACCGCCCCCACTATAGTACCTCCACCACCCACCGCCCTCACTACAGTACCTCCACCACCCACCGCCCTCACTACAGTACCTCCACCACCCACCGCCCTCACTACAGTACCTCCACCACCCATCTCCCTCACTACAGTACCTCCACCACACATCTCCCTCACTACAGTACCTACACCACCCACCGCCCTCACTATAGTACCTCCACCACCCACCGCCCTCACTACAGTACCTCCACCACCCACCGCCCTCACTACAGTACCTCCACCACCCATCTCCCTCACTACAGTACCTCCACCACCCATCTCCCTCACTACAGTACCTCCACCACACATCTCCCTCACTACAGTACCTCCACCACCCACCGCCGTCACTGCAGTACCTCCACCACCCACCGCCCTCACTACAGTATCTCCACCACCCACCGCCCTCACTACAGTACCTCCACCACCCACCGCCCCCACTATAGTACCTCCACCTCCCACCGCCCTCACTACAGTACCTCCACCACCCACCGCCCTCACTATAGTACCTCCACCACCCACCGCCCTCACTACAGTACCTCCACCACCCACCGCCCCCACTATAGTACCTCCACCACCCACCGCCCTCACTATAGTACCTCCACCACCCCTGCCCATGAAACACTTTTTTGTTAATGCACTTCATGAGCCTCCAGTAAGTTCTGAGTGATATATTTAGTTGGATTAAAGTGAGAGAGGTTAGTAATGTTAGGCTTAGGTAGATACACTTAATAGGTCTGTTGGCAGTGATGTGGTAAGCGGCAGTCGAGGTCCAGTTACGACCAGTCTAAACTCTGCCTAATGTACGCTGACATCCATTATCCCGCCCTAAACTCTTATCATGTTTGATGGTTCTTCCCTCCGTCACCGCTGCCCTACGACCTTTATTGTTGCTTTAATAGAAGCTCAAAACCTCTTGTTAACATGCATACACACGCGCCCCTCACAATAAACCATCCTCGACGGCGAGTCTCAGTCAGGTGTGGTAAAGACCCGAGGTTCACTGCAGGCGCTCAACACCTCTCACGTCTTGTGTCAGTCCAGCTGACTCAAGAAGAACTTGACTTTACAGTTAATCCAAGAATTTTTCATCCCAAATATCGTGTATAAGATTAACCCTTTCTGTACCTGAGTGACGTCATCAACACTCGAGTTCCTCAAACCTCTCTGCCTCGAGGCTTAAAGACGCCTCCCCCGACCCTCCTCAGGTATCGAGACTATTAATGTACGACTGGCGTCTACGATGATGTTCAGTCTGGTAATGATCCGTGGGGCTCCCCACGGCCTGGGGCAACTGGCTGAGCGCTGGGTAGCGTGTGGCCATCAAGAGGAACAAGTACACAATATGTTACGTCGAAGGCTGGGCGACACTGTGGAGCCAGGCGGCCAGGGGGGCCCTACCTGGTCCATCACCCTGGCCTGGTTGTTTAGATCCGACGGTGTGTAGCCAAGCGGTCAAGGGGGCTCTACCTGGTCCATCATCCTGGTGGCTGGTTTGGGGGCGACTCTATGGAGCCAAGGTACTTAAAGGGCCATTACATAATCCTATAGCCTCATGCGGACATTGTAAAAGGTCGGAGAGGCAGGGGTTCCTTACCTAATCCATCACCCAAGTGTGAATGTAGAGGAGCGCGACTCCAGGTGGTCATAGGTCCCATCATACCTGACTGTATTTCTTTGATGGTGTGTATCATTGGCACAGTATGTGGAGAATGTAAATATTTACCATGGGAATTAACGACTTCCAACTTTCACCTTAGGGAGGGCCAACCCCGGCTGATTTTTGGGCGCGGTGGTCCTCGTCCTGCCTGGTGTCTTCGCAGGAATCGGGTTGATCGTTGATATTTGAAGTGAGTCAAACGTAGTCTCTCTTTAACTCCCTATTATCTCGTCTGGTCCTCTCTTGAGTTCGTAACCTAACGTCTTATGTGTAAGATGTTCCATCCCTATCGTGTCCTTGGTCAGTTGCCAGTTACTTTGTAATTCCCCTAGTCTGTGCCTCACCTCAGACCTTCGTGGGGGTAATCAAAGTGCACCTGTCAGCCTCTCAGCTTACTGTACGTCCGTGAAAACATTATTATTATTATCATCATCATCATCATCATTATTGCTGCTGCTTTCTTTAATGAGGGTCAACAGGAATATCCCCAACACTTGAATACTAAGAATCAACATAATGCCACCTTGTTCTTGCTTGTTTTTTTTTTGTTTTTTTAGGAAAAAAAATCATAAACTCAACTTTTTGGGGAGCGTCCAGTATGATGGGGATAGGATCATTACGTGTGTTTTAATGTAGAAAATGAAATTTTGGCGATGAAGCAAGGAAGCAATGTAAGTTTGGGGATGAAACCGGGAATGAATGTAAACATGGCGATAAAAACGGGGCTTGGTTTCAGTAGGTAACAGTATCTTGGTAACATGACAACAAGCGGGCGCTGTGTCCACTCGGCTGCCCCAACTATCAAGAATAACGTATCCGACACTCAGAAAATGAAGACAAATAAGTGACAGTTTAACATATTACTCAGATCATTGTTGGTTTTTCACTTGTTAAGATGTCTCCAGCCTTGTGAACTCCTGGAGAAATCGCAGCTGGTACAGTACCTCAGCGTGTGAATCTACAGTATGAACACGTCTTCCTGAATGCGCACACAAAAAAATCATTGAGTGTTTTTCTCCTCCCAACCACTCTCAAACCTACGTGAAATGCCAATGTTTTTTTTTTATTAATACTTCTGTTTTCAATCAACGTTGCTGGAATAGTTTGGTTAAAGTTATCGTACAGTTTTGTAAGTAGAAAAATCATTGTTGAGATGAACGTTATTTTTTTATAGAATGGTTTGAATCGGGGGCTACAGTCAAGGCCAACAGTCCTGCCAGCTGAGACATTATCGCTCGACTCTGAGGAAATAATCTCTAACAAACTAGATCTTTGATGCAACATTATCGGCCGACATTAGACAACACGAGTCGATCAGAAACTAAGATAACTAGAACAAATCGGTTTTGATTTCCTTTTTAGATATCATTTACCTTCTTCTCTTGCGCTTTTCCTGTTTTTCTGGATTCATCAAAAGCTTTTTTCTTTCTTACAATTTTTCTTTCATTTTTCTAATACCTTGTAGTTGATTCCTGCTCTTACACACACACACACACACACATATATATATATATATATATATATATATATATATATATATATATATATATATATATATATATATATATATATATATGGGTGTCATATACTGCTACACGTGTTCTGGGTGTATGTAGATAATACTTATCACAATTGGAGTATTGAAGTGGCCGGATACCAGATATTCAGATATTTTCAATAGTCGGATACCGGTTATACGGCAGGATATCCGACATCCGGCTTGATAATGAGTAGGTAATATGACTCGCTATAAACAAGTATTGTGAAGTATTTCTGGTTGAGAGATAATACTAGTATTTTTTATATCTATTAACATCAATAATAAAAATGAATCGGAGTTATATGATGTAGATTTCGACTCATAAGTGTATGATGTATTAGTGTGTGTGTGTGTGTGTGTGTGTGTAAGCTGTTGTATGACTGACTATCAACTCTCAAATCCGGTTTACATCTGGGTTATTTAATACCTCTGAACTCTTTCATTGTTACACATTAATGAAATTGTGCAACCTAGTTTATTCTTTTGCCGAAGATTCAGCTCTCCATACAATTTTCATTCTCATTGCTCCAGTAACGGACAGAGACATTCTCATCTTCACATTAAGATCTTGCCTGTACAGCTGAGTGAGGTGTTTGGATCATTGGCTCCTTCAGCTCTACTAAAACAATATACTTAGTGCTTAGTAACAAGAGTGACGCTGCACAATCTAACGTTGATTTTGGCTGCACCGTCATCACACAAAGTAGAGATTTTAGGCCTCTCCCTTACCTTACAGTTTATCATGAGAAGATTCCTTACGTCTCTGACCAAAAGTGATTCAGTGTAACTTGGACTCGTGTTCAGTGAGGCTGGTCCTGATGAACAGTGGTCAACCGCTTATTTGAGATGTGCCCGCTCTTACTGTAGGTGGAACACTGCTGTCATCTGTTGGCAGAATTGGTGTTAGGGCTCTGTGCTTCTTCAGCTTGGGGCAGAAAAAAAAATAAAACATCATAACAAGCAGCAGCAATAAACTCACCAGAAAACTTTCAGAACTACACATTCGCGGGGACTTATTGCTCGACTTGTTCTAAAAATACTTCCACAATTACTGTTCAGGTCAGCTGGTCTCGGCAACGCCACCACCTCGCACCCCCCAACGACCAACATAAACACAGTATATATATTTTTTCTCTTAAACAATTAATAGAGCGGGGAGATATTATCGCCATTGTCTGTGATCTATTCACCGAGGCGCCACCTGGCCAAACACTGAATATATTTGAAGCTGTTGTATGATATATGAAAAAACAAACAAACAAAAACATATTCGACGCTGGCGGTGTTATTGTTCCTGGCTCTTATTTTTCTATGAATTCTAGCCCAGGAACTTGTCCTATCGTCTCAGATCTCAGAGCCATTGTCCTCGGCTTTTTCTTTTATGGAATCTGATCTGAGGACTCCTTTTATTGTCTGTCGTTAGTGGTGTAATTGTCCCCAGTCTCTCTTATTTATGGAATCTGAGACGGGGACTCTGTTTTCTGTCTAAAGTTGGCGGGTTTATTGTCCCCGTCTCGCATTTTTTTTTTATGGACTCTGCCCCCGGGGACTCTACTTATTAGCAAACATTGGTAGTGTTGTTGTCCCCAGCTCCTAATTTGTTTTGACGGATTCTGAACATTACCTACAGCTCACCAAGTAACTTTTACCACACCGTGGGCGACAGGCCAAACGCGTTCATTGAAAAGAACAGTTTGTGTCGGCTTGAAAAAAAGGGAAAGTGTTTCACCTCACTGGTTACCTGACCTTACCTGACCTTCGCTGGGTGCCTCACTTTCCATCAACCGTTTTGTGATGGACACCAAGCTCAAAGGGCCTCCATCTACCTAGTTTTCCATAGGCTTCCACAGGCTTCCATAGGCTCCCACAGGCTTCCATAGGCTTTTACCTAGAATGATCTGGAATTGGCGGTTGATAATTACTAGAAAGTTAAATTAGTACAACTGGTGTTATGGGTGAATATGCAAATCAGTATTTACTCGGAATTCCAACCAAAATAACCAGTTCCTATGTTGGTTACTCCGCTTGTTGTTTATCATTCAGGGATTGTAGCCCATGACTTACTACAGTGACTACCTTACTACAGTGACCACCTTACTACAGTGACCACCTTACTCCAGTGACCACCTTACTACAGTGACCACCTTACTACAGTGACCACCTTACTACAGTGACTACCTTACTACAGTGACCACCTTACTACAGTGACCACCTTACTACAGTGACCACCTTACTACAGTGACCACCTTACTACAGTGACTACCTTACTCCAGTGACCACCTTACTACAGTGACCACCTTACTACAGTGACCACCTTACTACAGTGACCACCTTACTACAGTGACTACTTTACTACAGTGACCACCTTACTACAGTGACTACCTTACTACAGTGACCACCTTACTACAGTGACCACCATACTACAGTGACCACCTTACTACAGCGAATTCCTTACTACAGTGACCACCTTACTACAGTGACCACCTTACTACAGCGAATTCCTTACTACAGTGACCACCTTACTACAGTGACCACCTTACTACAGTGACCACCTTACTACAGTGACCACCTTACTACAGTGACCACCTTACTACAGTGACCACCTTACTACAGTGACTACATTACTACAGTGACCACCTTACTACAGTGACTACCTTACTACAGTGACCACCTTACTACAGTGACCACCATACTACAGTGACCACCTTACTACAGCGAATTCCTTACTACAGTGACCACCTTACTACAGTGACCACCTTACTACAGCGAATTCCTTACTACAGTGACCACCTTACTACAGTGACCACCTTACTACAGTGACCACCTTACTCCAGTGACCACCTTACTCCAGTGACCACCTTACTAGAGTAACCACCTTACTAGAGCGAATTCCTTAATACAGTAACCACCTTACTACAGTGACCACCTTACTACAGCGAATTCCTTACTACAGTGACCACCTTACTACAGTGACTACCTTCCTACAGTGACCACCTTCCTACAGAGCATCTCTTACTACAGTGACCACCTTACTACAGCGAATTCCTGACTACAGTGACCACCTTACTACAGTAACCACCTTACTACAGCAACCACCTTACTACAGCGAATTCCTTACTACAGTGACCACCTTACTACAGCGAATTCCTTACTACAGTGACCACCTTATTACAGTAACCACCTTACTAGAGCGAATTCCTTAATACAGTAACCACCTTACTACAGCGAATACCTTACTACAGTGACCACCTTACTACAGCGAATTCCTTACTATAGTGACCACCTTACTACAGTAATCATCTTACTACAGCGAATACCTTACTACAGTGACCATCCTACTACAGCGAATTCCTTACTACAGTAACCACCTTACTACAGCGAATTCCTTACTACAGTGACCACCTTACTACAGTGACCACCTTACTACAGCGAGTTCCTTACTACAGTGACCACCTTACTACAGTGACCACCTTACTACAACGAATTCCTTACTACAGTAACCACCTTACTACGGCGAATTCCTTACTACAGTGACCACCTTACTACAGCGAATTCCTTACTACAGTGACCACGTTACTACAGTGACCACTTTACTACAGCGAATTCCTTACTACAGTGACCACCTTACTACAGTAACCACCTTACTAGAGCGAATTCCTTAATACAGGAACTACCTTACTACAGCGAATTCCTTACTACAGTGACCACCTTACTACAGTGACCACCTTACTACAGCGAATTCCTTACTACAGTGACCACCTTACTACAGTGACCACCTTCCTACAGTGACCAGCTTCCTACAGAGCATCTCTTACTACAGTGACCACCTTACTACAGCGAATTCCTTACGACAGCGAATTCCTTACTACAGTGACCACCTTACTACAGTGACCACCTTACTACAGCGAATTCCTTACTACAGTGACCACACACACAAGAGCGGGAGCATAGTGTTAGCTGCCTGTACGCTGGAATGGTTGCCTGTACCTGGCAGTGTGGGGGGTGGGGGTGGGGAGGAGGGTGTTGTAGGGTGAGTGCATCCTTTGGAGAGGAGAATGGGAGGGAGAAATAATTTGTAATAAAGAGGAAATGGATGAGGGAAGATGGAATTGACGGGGAGATGCTCATTAGGTCAAGACAGGACTGGTGTGCACGGGACAGAAGGTGCACAACGGTAGCTATGAGACAAGGCGAGTGGGTGAAGGTGTGGAGGGAGTGCACGGTGAAGGCGAGTGCTCTCTACGTGTCAGCATGTGACAGCCACACCGCCGCCACCACACTCCACAGAACCTCGACAAAGTACCCCCAACACACCTGTTTGGTAACACTAACAGTCATATCCAGGTAGTGTCCGTGTGAAGATCTCCACCGGCACGTGTGTATGTTTGTTTGTGTGGGAATGACCTCTAAAACAATAGATGGATGTGACCATAAGAAAACGTCTGCCATGACAGTCGTAGTACCGTTTCATGACGCAACGTTCCCTGCACTGTTTGTTCCTTTGTTCTTCGACCACTTCTCACTGGAGTCCCACAGGGTCCTGGGCCTCGGCTGTTTCTCCCAGCTCACCCCTCGCCCCGCCACTGTACGAAAAGCGATTAATTACCACAAAACAAACCAGACAATGGCTAAAAAACGAGAAGGACGGCCAAGGGGACGAGGGACGTGATCACTACCAAGAGAACAAAAGGGGCAATAAATTACCTGGACGCCGAGCTCATCATTTTCCTCAGGTGGCCGCAGGCCATGAGCCTGGGGCAAGCCGCCAAGGTCAGCGTAGTAGTAGTAGTAGTAGTGGTGGCGGGGGGGGGGGGGGGGGGGGGGGGGGGGGGGGGCGTGCAGGATAGCAGGATATGGAATAGACGTGTTCTCGCTGTATCTTAGTCCGTCTCACCTAACTACCACATTTGGACGTGAAACAGTTTCTTAAGGTAGCAAGGAAAAGTCTCCCAAGGCGATATGACCACAGTTTTCTGGGTTAGGGTAAGATCACCTCCGGCAATTACCTCCACCTTCCCACGTCGTCTGCTGGAGCCTAACTCAGCGTGACCACTAGGTTCTGTCTTCATAAACGTAACTTCACATTACCTCTTGCGTTTATCGCATCATAGTCTTAATAACCACGACCACCGGTATTTGTCCTCATTTAACTTAAACTGTTAAAACTGAACTACTTGACCTTTGCCTCGTTATTTTGTTATACTTAAGGAAGGAATAATTCTAGCTAACGGAGGAAAATTTGTCCCACCTGTTATGAAATTTTACGCTCGACATTTGGGGTCACTACAGGAAGGTGTTGATGTTAAGTGTTTTAAGTTTATCACGCCCACTGATTCTGGCTCCTGAGGCAGTGTTGACCAAAGAGATATTGATATTACGTTTGAGTGATGGTTCTTTGGTGGTGTGTGTGTGTGTGTGTAGTGCTATTAACGGAAGATTTTTGCCCCCCACCATCCTCAGCTTGTTCTACCTGAAGATTAACCTAACCTAACCTAAAGATTAGCCACCTTAATGCTAACCAAACCTAATGTTACCTGAGGGGATGGGGTAAATTAAGTTAGGTTAGGTTAGGTCAGCTTAAGTTAGCATTAAGGTGGCTAATCTTTAGGTTAGGTTAAGTTACTTAGGTTAGGTTAGGCTAATCTTCACGCGAGATAAGGTGAGTAGCAAGTGTTCAGGTGACCAGACATTCCCGTGTTGCTCTCCTGATAACACTAAAGAAATAAGAAAACGTACAAGGTCCTCTTAGCATATTTGAATATCTCCTGTAAGTGGGCAAGTCGTTCACCCCCCCTCCTCCTCCTCACCCCCTCTCCCTTCCTCACCCCCTCTCCCCTCCCCCCACATTCTCCTCCACCCCCTCCACCCAACCCCCTCCCCCCCACCTGTACGAGCGTCATCTGTTACCACTTGACGGGTGAAAAACACTCTACAGGGAGAGTTACTGTTGGATATACCATTAAGACTTTGTATATCAGTTGTTGAATTTTAGTTCTGAAGTAAATTTTGAATTCAAGATATAAAATGTGTGTATTGGTGTCTTGTAGGTGTTGACACTACCAGGAACTGTGTAAGAGGAGTGTATTGGTGTCTTGTGGGTGTTGACACTACCAGGAACTGTGTAAGAGGAGTGTATTGGTGTCTTGTGGGTGTTGACACTACCAGGAACTGTGTAAGAGGAGTGTATTGGTGTCTTGTAGGTGTTGACACTACCAGGAACTGTGTAAGAGGAGTGTATTGGTGTCTTGTAGGTGTTGACACTACCAGGAACTGTGTAAGAGGAGTGTGTTGGTGTCTTGTAGGTGTTGACACTACCAGGAACTGTGTAAGAGGAGTGTATTGGTGTCTTGTGGGTGTTGACACTACCAGGAACTGTGTAAGAGGTGTGTATTGGTGTCTTGTAGGTGTTGACACTACCAGGAACTGTGTAATAGGGGTGTATTGGTGTCTTGTGGGTGTTGACACTACCAGGAACTGTGTAAGAGGTGTGTATTGGTGTCTTGTGGGTGTTGACACTACCAGGAACTGTGTAAGAGGTGTGTATTGGTGTCTTGTAGGTGTTGACACAACCAAGAACTGTGTAAGAGGAGTGTATTGGTGTCTTGTGGGTGTTGACACTACCAGGAACTGTGTAAGAGGAGTGTATAGGTGTCTTGTAGATGTTGACACAACCAGGAACTGTGTAAGAGGTGTGTATTGGTGTCTTGTAGGTGTTGACACTACCAGGAACTGTGTAAGAGGTGTGTATTGGTGTCTTGTGGGTGTTGACACTACCAGGAGCTGTGTAAGATGAGTGTATTGGTGTCTTGTAGGTGTAGGTGTTGACACTACCAGGAACTGTGTAAGAGGTGTGTATTGGTGTCTTGTAGGTGTAGGTGTTGACACTACCAAGAACTGTGTAAGAGGTGTGTATTGGTGTCTTGAGGGTGTTGACACTACCAGGAACTGTGTAAGAGGTTGTATTGGTGTCTTGTGGGTGTTGATATTACCAGGAACTGTGTAAGAGGAGTGTATTGGTGTCCTGCGGGTGTTGACACTACCAGGAACTGTGTAAGAGGAGTGTATTGGTGTCTTGTGGGTGTTGACACTACCAGGAACTGTGTAAGAGGAGTGTATTGGTGTCTTGTAGGTGTAGGTGTTGACACTACCAGGAACTGTGTAAGAGGTGTGTATTGGTGTCTTGTAGGTGTTGACACCACCAGGAACTGTGTAAGAGGTGTGTATTGGTGTCTTGTGGGTGTTGACACTACCAGGAACTGTGTAAGAGGAGTGTATTGGTGTCTTGTGGGTGTTGACACTACCAGGAACTGTGTAAGAGGAGTGTATTGGTGTCTTGTAGGTGTTGACACTACCAGGAACTGTGTAAGAGGAGTGTATTGGTGTCTTGTGGGTGTTGACACCACCAGGAACTGTGTAAGAGGTGTGTATTGGTGTCTTGTGGGTGTTGACACTACCAGGAACTGTGTAAGAGGAGTGTATTGGTGTCTTGTGGGTGTTGACACTACCAGGAACTGTGTAAGAGGTGTATATTGGTGTCTTGTGGGTATTGACACTACCAGGAACTGTGTAAGAGGTGTGTATTGGTGTCTTGTAGGTGTTGACACTACCAGGAACTGTGTAAGATGTGTGTATTGGTGTCTTGTAGGTGTTGACACTACCAGGAACTGTGTAAGAGGTGTGTATTGGTGTCTTGTGTGTGTTGACACTACCAAGAACTGTGTAAGAGATGTGCATTGGTGTCTTGTAGGTGTTGACACTACCAGGAACTGTGTAAGAGGTGTGTATTGGTGTCTTGTGGGTGTTGACACCACCAGGAACTGTGTAAGAGGAGTGTATTGGTGTCTTGTAGGTGTTGACACTACCAGGAACTGTGTAAGAGGTGTGTATTGGTGTCTTGTAGGTGTTGACACTACCAGGAACTGTGTAAGAGGTGTGTATTGGTGTCTTGTAGGTGTTGACACTACCAGCCACTGTGTAAGATGAGTGTATTGGTGTCTTGTAGGTGTAGGTGTTGACACTACCAGGAACTGTGTAAGAGGTGTGTATTGGTGTCTTGTAGGTGTAGGTGTTGACACCACCAAGAACTGTGTAAGAGGTGTGTATTGGTGTCTTGTGGGTGTTGACACTACCAGGAACTGTGTAAGAGGTGTGTATTGGTGTCTTGTGGGTGTTGACACTACCAGGAACTGTGTAAGATGAGTGTATTGGTGTCTTGTAGGTGTAGGTGTTGACACTACCAAGATCTGTGTAAGAGGTGTGTATTGGTGTCTTGTAGGTGTAGGTGTTGACACTACCAAGAACTGTGTAAAAGGTGTGTATTGGTGTCTTGTGGGTGTTGACACTACCAGGAACTGTGTAAGAGGTGTGTATTGGTGTCTTGTAGGTGTTGACACTACCAGGAACTGTGTAAGAGGTGTGTATTGGTGTCTTGTGGGTGTTGATACTACCAGGAACTGTGTAAGAGGAGTGTATTGGTGTCTAGTGGGTGTTGACACTACCAGGAACTGTGTAAGAGGTGTGTATTGGTGTCGTGTGGGTGTTGATACTACCAGGAACTGTGTAAGAGGAGTGTATTGGTGTCTTGTGGGTGTTGACACCACCAGGAACTGTGTAAGAGGTGTGTATTGGTGTCTTGTGGGTGTTGACACTACCACGAATTGTGTAAGAGGTGTGTATTGGTGTCTTGTGGGTGTTGACACTACCAGGAACTGTGTAAGAGGTGTGTATTGGTGTCTTGTAGGAGTTGACACTACCAGGAACTGTGTAAGAGGAGTGTATTGGTGTCCTGTGGGTGTTGACACTACCAGGAACTGTGTAAGAGGAGTGTGTTGGTGTCCTGTGGGTGTTAACACTACCAGGAACTGTGTAAGAGGAGTGTATTGGTGTCTTGTGGGTGTTGACACCACCAGGAACTGTGTAAGAGGTGTGTATTGGTGTCTTGTAGGTGTAGTTGTTGACACTACCAGGAACGGTGTAAGAGGTGTGTATTGGTGTCTTGTAGGTGTTGACACTACCAGGAACTGTGTAAGAGGAGTGTATTGTTGTCTTGTGGGTGTTGACACCACCAGGAACTGTGTAAGAGGTGTGTATTGGTGTCTTGTGTGTGTTGACACTAACAAGAACTGTGTAAGAGGTGTGTATTGGTGTCTTGTAGGTGTTGACACTACCAGGAACTGTGTAAGAGGTGTGTATTGGTGTCTTGTAGGAGTTGACACTACCAGGAACTGTGTAAGAGGAGTGTATTGGTGTCTTGTGGGTGTTGACACTACCAGGCACTGTGTAAGAGGAGTGTATTGGTGTCTTGTAGGTGTTGACACTACCAGGAACTGTGTAAGAGGAGTGTATTGGTGTCTTGTGGGTGTTGACACTACCAGGAACTGTGTAAGAGGTGTGTATTGGTGTCTTGTGGGTGTTGACACTACCAGGCACTGTGTAAGAGGAGTGTATTGGTGTCTTGTAGGTGTTGACACTACCAGGAACTGTGTAAGAGGTGTGTATTGGTGTCTTGTAGGTGTTGACACTACCAGGAAACTGTGTAAGAGGTGTGTATTGGTGTCTTGTAGGTGTTGACACTACCATGAACTGTGTAAGAGGAGTGTATTGGTGTCTTGTGGGTGTTGACACTACCAGGAACTGTGTAAGAGGTGTGTATTGGTGTCTTGTGGGTGTTGACACTACCAGGAACTGTGTAAGAGGTGTATATTAGTATCTTGTGGGTGTTGACACTACCGGGAACTGTGTAAGAGGTGTGTATTGGTGTCTTGTAGGTGTAGGTGTTGACACTACCAAGAAGTGTGTAAGAGGTGTGTATTGGTGTCTTGTAGGTTTTGACACTACCAGGAACTGTGTAAGAGGTGTGTATTGGTGTCTTGTGGGTGTTGACACTACCAGGAACTGTGTAAGAGGAGTGTATTGGTGTCTTGTAGGTGTAGGTGTTGACACTACCAAGAAGTGTGTAAGAGGTGTGTATTGGTGTCTTGTGGGTGTTGACACTACCAGGAACTGTGTAAGAGGTGTGTATTGGTGTCTTGTAGGTGTTGACACTACCAGGAACTGTGTAAGAGGAGTGTATTGGTGTCTTGTGGGTGTTGACACTACCAGGAACTGTTTAAGAGGTGTGTATTGGTGTCTTGTGGGTGTTGACACTACCAGGAACTGTGTAAGAGGAGTGTATTGGTGTCCTGTGGGTGTTGACACTACCAGGAACTGTTTAAGAGGTGTGTATTGGTGTCTTGTGGGTGTTGACACTACCAGGAACTGTGTAAGAGGAGTGTATTGGTGTCTTGTAGGTGTAGGTGTTGACACTACCAAGAACTGTGTAAGAGGTGTGTATTGGTATCTTGTGGGTGTTGACACTACCAGGAACTGTGTAAGAGGAGTGTATTGGTGTCTTGTGGGTGTTGACACTACCAGGAACTGTGTAAGAGGAGTGTATTGGTGTCCTGTGGGTGTTGACACTACCAGGAACTGTGTAAGAGGTGTGTACTGGTGTCTTGTAGGTGTTGACACTACCAGGAACTGTGTAAGAGGAGTGTATTGGTGTCTTGTGGGTGTTGACACTACCAGGAACTGTGTAAGAGGAGTGTATTGGTGTCTTGTGGGTGTTGACACTTCCAGGAACTGTGTAAGGGGAGTGTATTGGTGTCTTGTAGGTGTAGGTGTTGACACTACCATGAACTGTGTAAGAGGTGTGTATTGGTATCTTGTGGGTGTTGACACTACCAGGAACTGTGTAAGAGGTGTGTATTGGTGTCTTGTAGGTGTTGACACTACCAGGAACTGTGTAAGAGGAGTGTATTGGTGTCTTGTGGGTGTTGACACTACCACGAACTGTGTAAGAGGTGTGTATTGGTGTCTTGTAGGTGTTGACACTACCAGGAACTGTGTAAGAGGAGTGTATTGGTGTCTTGTAGGTGTTGACATTACCAGGAACTGTGTAAGAGGAGTGTATTGGTATCTTTTGGGTGTTGACACTACCAGGAACTGTGTAAGAGGAGTGTATTGGTATCTTGTGGGTGTTGACACTACCAGGAACTGTGTAAGAGGAGTGTATTGGTGTCCTGTAGGTGTTGACACTACCAGGAACTGTGTAAGAGGTGTGTATTGGTGTCTTGTGGGTGTTGACACTACCAGGAACTGTGTAAGAGGAGTGTATTGGTGTCCTGTAGGTGTTGACACTACCAGGAACTGTGTAAGAGGTGTGTATTGGTGTCTTGTGGGTGTTGACACTACCAGGAACTGTGTAAGAGGAGTGTATTGGTGTCTTGTAGGTGTAGGTGTTGACACTACCAGGAACTGTGTAAGAGGAGTGTATTGGTGTCTTGTAGGTGTTGACACTACCAGGAACTGTGTAAGAGGAGTGTATTGGTGTCTTGTAGGTGTAGGTGTTGACACTACCAAGAACTGTGTAAGAGGAGTGTATTGGTGTCCTGTAGGTGTTGACACTACCAGGAACTGTATTGGGTCTAAGTTTACTTGCGTCATCCACTAACAACTAAACACTTTGTAATATAATATATTCACGTTTAATATTTCCTTTTTTTCACTGTACTTATGATGGTCTTCACTGCCCCAAGATACACTAACTAACCTTAACAATACACAGAAGAAATATTCAAATAATTAAGGTTTATTTATACACACTATTTGATGTACTTGATAGCGGGCGTGTGTATCAATTGTCTCCGGTCTTGACTAACATGAGCGACACTTGGTATTCTCCTCCCAGGCATCGCAGACAATATTACCAGAACTCCAGTCTTCCCAGAAAAATAATGTACAACAAAAAATTATATTTATCATGACGACCTTACACCTGGCTGCTGCTGGAGGTGAGAGCGTTGAGTTCCAGCACAATTATAACATTAAGTAACGTCTCGTAAAAAGAGGTTCTACTAACGACCTTTTTGTTTATCATGACAGAAAGTTATAAACAATAAGAGAGGGGAGAGCCTGGTCAGATTAACAACAAAGGAATTATTTTGTTGCAGTGAGTGGGCGAGTGTGGGCGGGTGGGTGGGAGGGTCGCGCCCATGGGTCCAGCGACCTCAGTATAAACCAAGACAGAGAACTTCCGGCGGGGTGTTACCGTGGCGGAGGTGCAGCAGGATCTACCACACGGTCCCTCACTCCACTCTCACCCTGATATTACCGGAAGCTCACTGATTATTTTCTTCGTCTACATAATGGAAGACATTTTCAGCGGTGTGCACGGTAGTCTTAGCGGCCGTAATGACACCGGCGGGTTTTAATGGTAGCATGAAGAGAACATGGTAGTAATGTGAACTGTTACCCATGCAGGAATGTAGTTTAGGAGAGGAAGGCGGCCGGGGGTCAGCACTGGTTTTCCCTCACAACGGATGTCCATCAAAAACTTTCTTATTTCTTCTGTTACCTAAATTATGTCTAAATTTATAATGTCTCGGCTATTGTTGACGATATTGGTTGTTTTTGTCGTGCATTTTACCAACTCAATTAAATCACAGACGACTGGGAAAATACGTCACGTGTATACAACCCTGGAGACAGCGGCGCAGGTTAATAGTAATGATTCAGTAATGACATAATTAGGTTCTTTGTGTAGAGTTATATTCCGCTGTTCATAAACGTCTATTTTAAGAGAGGAAACACTCGTTTTCAGGATTACGTTATGTAATCTGGGTCTGCCTGTCTGTCTTTTCAGAAGTAACACGAAAGCTTCTTTCTTTTTTTCCTTTTTTATGTGTGTGTGTGTGTGAGGGGGGGGGGCCTCTCAAGATCGAAAACGACCACAACGCGTTGTGGGTGTTTTTCAAAGAACCAGAAAGCGAAATTTGCGTCTAGGGGTTTTACCCAATAGGTACAACCTAACCTAACCTAAACTAATTTCACCAAACCTAATCAAACTCAATCCACACAAACGTAACGTAACCTAACCTTACCTAAGCTGCAGCAAAATTTCTTTTCCGGTTATTTTCCAAACTATGTTTTCGTTCTTTGAGCCCAACATGTATACAAATAAATGATGTGTTGTATGTACAAGTGAGTGTCGCCAACCTGGGCTAAGAAGGTATAGAGACTCAGGCCAGTAATAACTGTGGTTGTCTCTCTTCCCTGAGGCTCTGACGTGTTTCCCTGAGCCACCTCGACTGATGGATGTATAGAACGTTACCATCATAAACAAACCCCGGTTAGTTGAGTTTATACGGCGTTATTATGCACTCAGTAACTGCCTGGAAGTTCTGACTGGTGACTGTAAGACCGACAGTGTGTATTGACTGTTACCGAAGATTTCATGCTCATCCCGTGTATAAGGACACTCAAGGGTGTAATTTATCGTCTGATACCGACAACAATACCTTGACCTATCTCCTTTCTTTATGTAACTGTTGATGGTCCTCCTCCATAAGGATGAAGGATGAACACACACACATACGCACACACAAAGAACATAAGAATGGAGGAAACTGCAGCGGGACAATTGGCCCATACTGGGCAGTCCCGTTTACACCCAACCCCTATTGTTCATATACCGCTCTTGCCTTAGCATGCAAGATGTCACAGGTTCGATTCCCGGGCCGGTGGAAGTTGTTTGGACATACTTCCTAGCCCCCATTAGTCCCTGTTCACCTAGCAGTAAAGTAGGTACCTGGTGTAAGTCGAAAGTTAAGAATTCGTATTCAGGGACAAGTTGTTGGAGCTTCCAATAACTTGATGACATAAACCAGTGACTCTTCAGGCTTCTATGGCCTAGATTCTTCAGGCTTCTAAGCCCTTAACTCATGAGACTTAAAGGAAAGCATGAACTTAGCATGCTTCCCTGTTGGGCACTGTAAACGCTCCTGCGCTTCACCTTACACAAGGATGTAGGGGAGTGCCCAATAAAAAAAAAAATTCATATCCAACCAACCTATGTTTGAAGCAGCTGAGTACCTCTGAATATAATTCTTTTTCTAATAAAAAATGCTTTTCCATTTAATTTTAACCCCCCCCCCCCTCCATCCTTTTTTATTAGGTTTAATGAACCTAGATTAGGTTAGGTATTATTTAACTCTGAGTCATGGGTACTTATTGGATGCTTGGCAGAATAACTTGTTATAACTTGGTCCTAACAAAGGCGGAGTCTAGGCAAAAATGTTCACTTGACCTCATATTTGGATTTCATTACTGAAGGATACAGCTATACCACATTAATAAGGTCTATCTACAAGTTTACTCAGTCATAAAAAAATGTACCATAAATGCAGACAATAAAAATCTTCTATTTTGGTACAAATTACTTGAAAAGTTTAAGAAGACAAAAGCTGCGTCTCTTCCATTCAGCGAGAAATATTAACACTCAAGCCTCTTCTTATCGTAAAAAAAAAAAAAAATAACTAAAGAGACAAACTGTAATATTGTATTTTAGTATGTTGATGTACAAAACATTTTCCTCATTATTCTATGATAAAACAAGTCGAACAAGCATTATTAAAACATATATTATTAATTTGTTTATGCAATCGGGAAATAGCGACTACTATATCCAGGTTGATCGTGTTGAGGTGCTGTAAGTTACGAGCTAGATAACAGGCTCACTTACGGAGTTCGATGCCAAATATTTGTTTTGAGTTTGCCGATCGGAGACTGTAAGTCCAGTTACGGGGTAAACAAAGAGATGCAGTCCCGTAAATGTTTTTGAGTGTGCAGGTCGCATGCTCAAAACACCTCATCAGTTACGTGCAGTAGCAAAGATACAGTACCGTAACTTACAGACTCCTTACAGTTCCGTAAATTTCTTATGCTCAAAATTTAATTACAGTCCCGTAATCAGTCTGTAACTCTTGTGTTTACCTTGTAAATTCAGTTCTCTTGTCCGAAGGTAAATGGCGGTGCAGGAGCTAGTTGGCCAATTGTCGCTCAGTTAACAAAATTATCAACCAATCACAAGAGAAAGAGAAATCAGCTGAGATCGACACACATTGTAGTTGCTAGACATACTTCAAGCGTCATTAGTGAAGATGGAATTATGTTTGAGTGATACTTCAGAACAATGGTTAACCACTGACCAAAATAAACCTATATATATATTTCATGTAGATCCACAATGGAAACGTGGATAAGATAGAGAGAGAGAGAGAGAGAGAGAGGTAAAATTAAATTGCATAACAGACATCACATTTTCTTCTTACAAAAAATATTTTTTCATGGGATTTGGGTTTAATACAATGAGTAGTCATGCTTCTGTACTTTATTCCTAAATATGAACTTATACTGGTATACCTGAAATAGCTTTGGGCTTCAGTTAATTAAGGTAACACCTGTATGGTCCTGTTGCTACCTGGGAATTAATATACCGGTGCATATAACACCATCCATCATCACTAAATTAAACTTTATCCATCCTCACTACATATAACACCATCCATCATCACTACATATAACACCATCCATCATCACTACATATAACACAACCCATCGTCAGTACATATAACACCATCCATCATCACTACACATAACACCATCCATCATCACTACACATAACACCATCCATCATCACTACATATAACACCATCCATCATTACTACATATATATCACCATCCATCATCACTACATATAAGACCTTCCATCATCCCTACATATAATACCATCCATCATCACTACATATAGCACCATCCATCATCACTACATATAACACCATCTATCATCACTACATATAACACCATCCATCATCACTACAAATAACACCATCCTTCATCACTACATATAACACCATCCATCATCACTTCATATAATATCATCCTATCATCACTACATATAGCATCATCCATCATCACTACATATAACACAACCCATCATCACTACATATAAAACCATCCATCATCACTATATATAACATCATCCATCATCACTACATACAACACCATCCATCATCATTACATATAACACCATCCATCATCACTACATATAATACCATCCTATCATCACTACATATAACATCATCTGTCATCACTTCATATAACCCCATCCATCATCACTACATACCCTTGTATAACACCATCCATCATCACTACATATAACACAATCCATCATCCCTACATATAACACCATCCATCATCACTACATATAAGACCTTCCATCATCCCTACATATAATACCGTCCATCATCACTACATACAACACCATCCATCATCACTACATATAACACCATCCATCATCACTACATATAACACCACCCATCATCACTACATATAACACATCCATCATCACTACATATAACACCATCCATCATCACTACATATAACATCATCCATCATCACTACATATAACACCATCCATCATCACTACAAATAACAACATCCATCATCACTACATATAACACCATCAATCATCACTACATATAACAGTACCCATCATCACTACATATAACACCATCCATCATCACTACATATAACACCTTCCATCATCCCTACATATAACACCATCCATCATTACTACATATAATACCATCCATCATCACTACATATAACATCATCCAACACTACATATAACACAACCCATCATCACTACATATAACATCACCCATCATCACTACATATAACACCATCCAACATCACTACATATAACACCATCCAACATCACTACATATAACACCATCCAACATCACTACATATAACACCACCCATCATCACTACATATAACACCATTCATCATCACTACATATAACACCATCCAACATCACTGCATATAACACCATCCATCATCACTACATATAACACCATCCACCATCACTACATATAGAACCATCCATCATCACTACATATAACACCATCCATCATCACTACATATAACACCATTCATCATCACTACATATAGCACAACCCATCATCACTACATATAACACCATCCACCATCACTACATATAGAACTATCCATCATCACTACATATAACACCATTCATCATCACTACATATAACACCATTCATCATCACTACATATAGCACAACCCATCATCACTACACATAACACCATCCATCATCACTACATATAACACCATCCATCATTACTACATATAACACCATCCATCATCACTAATATAACACCATCCATCATCACTAAATATAACACCATCCATCATCACTACATATAATACCATCCTATCATCACTACATATAACATCATCTATCATCACTACATATAACCCCATACATCATCACTACATACCCTTGTATAACACCATCCATCATTACTACATATAACACCATCCATCATCACTATATATAACACCACCCATCATCACTACATATAATACCATCCTGTCATCACTACCTGTACATATAACATCATCCATCATCACTAAATATAACACCATCCATCATCACTACATATAATACCATCTTATTATCACTACATATAACATCATCTATCATCACTACATATAACTCCATCCATCATCACTACATAAAACACCATCCAATATCACTACATATAACACCACCCATCATCACTACATATAACATCATCCATCGTCACTACATATAACTCCATCCATCATCACTACATATAACACCATCCATCATCACTACATATAATACCATCCTATCATCACTACATATAACATCATCCATCATCACTACATATAACATCATCCATCAACACTACATATAACATCCATCCATCATCACTACTTATAACATCATCCATCATCACTACATATAACACCATCCATCATCACTACATATAACACCATCCATCATCACTACATATAACACCATCCATCATCACTACATATAACATCATCCATCATCACTACATATAACACCATCCATCATAACTACATATAATACCATCCTATCATCACTACATATAACACCACCCATTATCACTACATATAACACCATCCATCATCACTACATATAACACCATCCATCATCACTACATATAACACCATCCAACATCACTACATATAACACCACCCATCATCACTACATATAACCCCATCCATCATCACTACATACCCTTGTATAACACCATCCATCATCACTACATATAACATCATCCAACATCACTACATATAACACCACCCATCATCACTACATATAACATCATCCATCATCACTACATATAACACCATCCATCATCACTACATATAACACCATCCATCATCACTACATATAACACCATCCATCATCACTACATACCCTTGTATAACACCATCCATCATCACTACATATAACATCATCC
Source organism: Homarus gammarus (assembly GCA_958450375.1). Taxonomy (NCBI): domain Eukaryota; kingdom Metazoa; phylum Arthropoda; class Malacostraca; order Decapoda; family Nephropidae; genus Homarus; species Homarus gammarus. The sequence continues at coordinate 747,590 of CAUDMG010003145.1, read as the reverse complement.
AACATCACTACATATAACACCACCCATCATCACTACATATAACACCATCCATCATCACTACATATAACACCATCCATCATCACTACATATAACACCATCCATCATCACTACATATAATACCATCCATCATCACTACATATAACATCATCCATCATCACTACATATAACACCATCCATCATCACTACATATAACACCATCCATCATCACTACATATAACACCATCCATCATCACTACATATAACACCATCCATCATCACGACATATAACACCATCCATCATCACTACATATAACACCATCCATCATCACTACATATAACACCATCCATCATCACTACATATAACACCATCCATCATCACTACATATAACACCATCCATCATCACTACATATAATACCATCCTATCATCACTACATATAACACCACCCATCATCACTACATATAACACCATCCATCATCACTACATATAACACCATCCATCATCACTACATATAACACCATCCAACATCACTACATATAACACCATCCATCATGACTACATATAATACCATCCTATCATCACTACATATAACATCATCCTTCGTCACTACATATGACACAACCCATCATCACTAGATATAACACCACCCATCATCACTACATATAATACCATCCTATCATCACAACATATAACATCATCTATCATCACTACATATAACCCCATCCATCATCACTACATACCCTTGTATAACACCATCCATCATCACTACATATAACACCATCCATCATCACTATATATAACACCACCCATCATTACTACATATAACACCATCCATCATCACTACATACCCTTGTATAACACCATCCATCATCACTACATACCCTTGTATAACACCATCCATCATCACTACATATAACACCATCCATCATCACTACATATAACACCACCCATCATTACTACATATAACACCATCCATCATCACTACATATAACACCATCCAGCATCACTACATATAACATCATCCATCATCACTACATATAACACCATCCATCATCACTACATATAATACTATCCTATCATCACTACATATAACATCATCCATCATCACTACATATAACACCATCCATCACCACTACATATTGTATCACCATCCATCATCTCTACAACACCATCCCTCATCACTACAGTAATAAACAGAGCTTCATTTTTTTGTTATTTTTTTTAAATTCCAACCTCATTAAACAGTAATTCTTTCTGAATGGTCAAATTTTGAATTGGCCTCAGTGAGAGAGTTGTTAGGATCAGTATCTGTATATCACAATGGTGTTCCGACGCACTGTAACCAAGGTGTCAAAGGTGGAGGTGAAGGCTTGCCAGGTGAAGGAGAAGGGCCCCCGATCTCACAAACTACAGACCACAAAACACACTAAGACCCAAAACAACAAGAAGAAGGTAACCACCACTTTCTGCCCTGTACAAAAGGACCAGTACCTGCCATGGGGAGACTACATCTTCACCGGGAAAAAGACAAAGAACAACAAGAAGCGCTGAACCTTCCCTTCTGACATTAAAAAAAATAATAAAAAAAATGTTAATTGATTTTGTTTGTATTATTTATGCTTTTATTAATTTCATCTGTACACGTGCTGCTTTGGGAATATATTTTGAGTTACATATTATTTAGGTACAGAAGTTTATTTAACTTGAAGGTCATATACGTATGCACTCTTAGGCTGCCTGGGCCTCAGGTTAGTTAAGGTTATATAGGTTAGGTTATATGGGTATGATTAGGTTATATTTATCTCACGTCAGTTAATTAAGGTTAGATTAGGAATTGTAGCTTATGTTAGATTATGTGGGTTAGGCTAGGTTAGGTTAGTTTCGTGTCGTCTGCTGTCACAATATCTTAACACCGTAGCCTCTCTGGACAAAACAACACCACCACTACAGATATAACGTTGTCACAAACGCTTATCCACCTTACCCAAGTGTTGTACACACCACCTCGAGTATGACATAAGTGTGTAGTGAAACATACCTCACTTAATAAGGTGACAGATTAATTGGTTGCCGTTCTATTCGGCCCTTACTTTCTACTAAGATTAAGGTCCTGTCTTAATGGGCCCCTTTTTTAATTCTAAGGAGCTCTAATGAGGGTAAGTTAGGGCTTAAGAGGACGACGATAAATTGCATTTGCAACCATAGATAATAGGATAATTTTTATAGATGTTTGAAAGTTACTTAAAAAAGCTGAAAATGCAATTTTTTTATCACTGAATCCTGCCCTCCGAAATTAAGACTACCTAGTACACAAAATGATCCTTTCCGTGGAACGCGATATTTGGTAAAATTGTCGTATAATCATTAGACAGTAAGAGTTAAGATGGATGTTAAAATTATTCTACTCTGATTCAGGTATCATGTCTTGTGACGTTACGATGAAGTGTTCTTTTTCCTTCATCTTAAACGAGGGAATGGTGGCCAGTCCTATGAGGTGAATTATGATTGGGGTCCTATTATGACTGGGACCTCTCGTGACTGGGGTCTATTATGGCTTGGGGCCTCTTGGGACTGGGGCCTATATGACCAGTCACCGTCACTCGTGGGTTCATCAGTCATCAGGCGACAAAAACAGCTGCCCCACATAATCACAGGTTGACGCTTATTAACCTGGTGACTCCTGGTTCCAAAAAGTGACATTGGGGGTTGTTCGTCGTCTGGACCTCAGTGTTTTACGCCTCTGTCTTCAAGGTTATCCTCGTGTAGGTTAATGATCCATAACCTTTTTTCAACCAGTTACGATACTGCTGTGTTATATGAGTATTGGTGTACCTGAGTCGACACTGAACTCGATCGTCTTCACTTCCATAACTGTAAAATTAGGTCACCCTTTTACAGCTGGGGGTGAACTAAGGCTTTTTGAGCTAGCAGCAGAGACCCCGATGGCAGGAGGCGACAAGGTGAGCATTGTATCAACTCGGCCGCTGTTCCCATTGCTACTCTTGTTTTAATTTAACAACAATTGTATTTGCAAGACATTATCCAGTTTATAGTATTCGGACACGTACAACAACATAGTTTATAACTGACCCTCTGACTGGTGTGCCATACGCTAACTGGTTGGGTCGTGGTGACTGTTGTATTAATAGTAGTACTGTAGTATTGGTCACGGATGGCGCCAGAGAGACCTCCTCTGTGGCTCCCTCAATAGCAAGAACAACAACTTTAGAAAAAGAGGAGCTTCACCTGACGGCTGCCACCACTTACAGCCGTGATAAGTTGGCTTTTGTAGCATGACTCTCACACCTCTACCGTCTGCTGAACAAGACTCACACCAAAAACCCAATTATACTTTTTCATCTCGTGAGGTTATACGATGATGTTAGAGGCGCTCAACAAAAACATATTGACCAGTGACTCAGCAACTACCAACTCATTTTTTTAAATCCTCAGACATGAAGCAATAACATCATATCAGGTTTACGACGCCTTATCTCACACAAGGGTCGAGGTTGTCTTTCCTTGCTTTAAACACTTGTCATCTACATCAATTTTCCTCTGCAGTTTTAGGTGACACATTTTTTTTCCTCACTTTAAATTGTTTTGTTTTTTATCTTAGTAGAATTTATACTTTTCCCCTCCACACATAATTATTTCAGACAAATTAAGTAGGTTTTGTGTTCCTTGAAGATCATTTATGACGAATATGAGTTTGTGAACGTCTGCCATAGTGAGTTGTGTCAAGGGAGGCACCAGTCAGTCAGTTAACAGTCTTATAAGTTCTGACTGTCGCCGTGTGAGAAAGTCAATCTCTTAAGCAAAACACACTGACGGGATTTTGGAACTTAAGTCAAACAAGTTGTTCATTTCATACCTGAGGGTTGGCGACCACAGCCTTCCATTCCAAATATATTCGGTCTGTCTTTACTAAGTCTCTCGAGGGACCGCAGTTATTAATTCCCATTCAACCAACTATACCTTCCCTGGTCCCTCATTCTCACCTTTACCCATCAATGTATTTACCATTATCTTCTGAGTATTCATTTTATGGCCATTATGTAATTTTTCGTATTCAATAAATTTCTAGTATATATTTCTTTGTTCTTGACAAAGTTAATACAGGATTGTTGTTTTTATTCGAGAACCCTAAATGATTATTACTATATTTTAGGACGTGTAGTAAACAAGAACCTAACCTAACCTCACCTAAATGATTATTACTCTACTAACCTCATCTCATCTCACCTCACCTCACCACACCTCACCTCACAATCAGTAGGAATAAAGTCGGATTATTGTGAAGGCCATTTTTAGGTTCATGAATAAAAAAAAGACCGTATACTTCTGGATTTGCTCCCCTATCCGTATAAATTATAATTAGCTTTTTCCTGTAGTGTCATATGTAGAAGGCCTCCAGGGCTCTGCTGTCCACCGCCTCAGATGCACACAACAGTACTGGCAGAATAATGCCTTTCACAAACCTCTTTCTCGAATTTTTTTTTAGTACAGTCAACTGCTAAAGTCCGTTCACCTCTCTCCCTGAACCACGAACCTCAAGATTAAGACTCGTGAATCCGAAGCTTTTAGGGTTAGAACAATGTACCAGTTTACTGCTTCGGGTTCACGAGTCTGAATCTCGGGGTTTGTGGTGAAGAGGGAGAGATTGGGGGACCGGTGGTAGAAGCGGTACCGTTCTTTCCTCGCAAGCGAGATGTCACGGGTTCGATTCCCGGGCCGGTGGAAGTTGTTTGGACTTACTTCCTAGCTCCCATTAGTCCCTGTTCACCTAGCAGTAAAGTAGGTACCTTTTGTCAGTCGAAAGTAGCGAATTCGTATTCAGGGAGTTGTTGGAGCTTCCAATAACTTGATGACATAAAGTACTGACTCTTCAGGCTTCTACGCCCTTGACTCTTCAGGCTTCTACGCCCTTAACTCATGAGACATAAAGGCAAGCATGAACTTAGCATGCTTCCCTGTTGGGCGCTGTAAACGCTTCTGCGCTTCACCTTACACAAGGATGTAGGGGAGTACCCAATAAAAAAAAAAAAAAGAAGAGGGAGAGGTGAACGGTCTTTAGTAGTTGACTCTCCTTTTTAAGAGATTTATATAATTATTAAATATGTTTTGTGTTTGGTTGCTGTTTTGATATATTATTTTCATATACTCTCATTTCCTATGTTATGTCCTAATACGCAAACTTTCTTACCTGCTTAAAGTATCTGTTGCCTTCCATATATTTTATGATATTTTAATTTAGATCTTAAGTATTTCTAAAAACACTTTAACAATTAGCTCAAGTTAAGTAATAAAAGGTCCCTAACACTAAATACTTGTGTACCCATTCACAGCTGGGTGGACTGAGGGTGTTCCGGGGACGATAAAGGAAACGAGCACTGTATCCACTTGGCCACCAGACGCCTTTTATGGTATGTACTCAACATAATATAAGTTAACTCATACATATTTTAGTTTAAGTTTAGTCACGCGGCACTTACGTTTTTTCTGTAGTCAACAACAGTGTGATTATATTGTGTATGGGAGATATTTTTTTCTACACCGTTGCTTGTACTGTAAACGCCGGACACCAGCACCAGTTGCCTCCATCACTGACGGTGGTAGGTAATACGCCCAGCGTCAACACAGGTAATCTCTCGGCGTTACACCTGTGATGGAAGGAAACTGGTAGGAGCGTGGCCGTCCCGGGTGCAAAAGGGTAATTGTCGCCAGGGGCGTCTTCAAAGTGGCCTTCACGCCCACTGGACCACTGGAGTGTCTCACACCCACCTTCACTTAACACTCACCTGTCAGGTACAGGTGTCAAAGGGTGGTGTTCCAACCGTAATTTATGTAGGCTCGGCGGAGACACGACTTTGTCCTGGTGGAGGTGTTGTGTGTATACCTGGGGAGAAATGTGTACTTTTACCTGTTGAACTGTTACATATTATTCACCAAATTACCAGAGTTTCACAGCGTGTGGAATACATCACAAATTTTACCTGTGAACTAATCAATGTTTCACTCAAAACTTACTCTAAGAGCTTAACATTACTGACATCCGAGACAAGAACACATAAATAACCGTAATGTTCTCCTCACACAGGAGTAGCGGTAAGAGACCCTCCTGTAGGTGTGAGTTGTGCTCCAGGTAATGCCCGCGTCTACATCCTGGTCTTTGTGACTGATGACGTAATTATATTTTTTGGTTACACACGTTACGGAAAGAATAATTTCACACAGAAAAATTTTAAATTGGCAAAAATAACTTGAGATTGTTGGTCCTGAACCGAGTCTACTATAGCGAGAAAGACAATTGACAGTAATTTGAAGACGTGATTACAATGACGGATTCTTCCTTATAAAGCAAAGAAATGGAGATGCGGTAATTTGTACACCATTTTTTTTATTAATTGAGAGATATAGTGTCGAAGAGGTACGGTTGTTGATGGAATTACCTTGAAGCTTCTGGAGATATCTGGCATCTATCGAGGGTCGTGTAGGTGAGAGTAAGTAAGTGTAATATATATATCCACTCTGAAATCTCTTTATATTACAAAATGCTGTTCGTGTTTTGATCCTGATATAATGTGTAATGAAAAACAGCATTACTAGTTGAACCCACAAGCTGGTGCCACATTCTACCAAGTGTCCAGATTATTTTGAACTGTAACTGTACATGATAACACTGTTTTGCGTCTTACTGTAGATGTTAAATTATCAACACGGGAGAAGGTCTTATTATTTGTCTTACGATGAGAATGTAAGAATTATCACTTAAGTTTACAGTAATCTACCAGTATAAGAGAGAGGAAGTGTTAATGATATCTCTAGGCTGAAAGAGGCTTAGGCATGGTATGTGTGTTGAGCCTGAAGTGTCGGGGGAGATGTCGACAATATACTGTGTTGTACAGTCATTAAAAAAAAAATCCTGGTTTTAAAATCTTGGTAATCTTTTTGCATGACCCTGTATAATAATTAGAGAGTGCATTTTTTTAAAGGAGAAAATTAAGTCTGGAGTAAAAAGATATGTAATATTTTAATTTATTTATTTATTTTTTTAAGAATTGCCAAATTACTGTACAGCTCAGCACGCGGGGAAGAAAAGTGTTGGCGTGAATATAACTGAGGTCAGAGTAATCACACGTATCTCGATAATAAAGATGTAACAGTGAAACAAATACACAGGGGTGGTGGTTCTTCAGGTGAGGTAGTTTAGTGGCGTCAGGTGAGGTAGTTTAGTGGCGCCAGGTGAGGTAGTTTAGTGGCGCCAGGTGAGGTAGTTTAGTGACGCCAGGTGAGGCAGTTTAGTGTAGTCAGGTGAGGCAGTTTAATGGCGTCAAGTGAGGCAGTTTAATGGCGCCAGGTAAGGCAGTTTAGTGGTGTCAGGTGAGGTAGTTTGGTAAATGCAGGTGAGGTAGTTTAGTGGCGTCAGATGAGGCAGTTTACTGGCGTCAAGTGAGGCAGTGTTAGTGGCGTCAGGTGAGGGGCACGTGTGCCTACGAAAGTCCGGCTGACTGATAGTGACACTCAGAAATCTTAACCACTGTTGTATTTTGTTAAAGTCGTAGCCAGAAGCAGCAAGACAAAGCGTTGATGTTGGATGTTGAAAAATGGTAGTGAGGAAGTTAGCGTCCCCCGGTATGACGAGAGTACGAAGATAATTGAAGATAATCACTGGTAATAATCCCCGCCAGTATTAAACTCTCTCGCGTATAATGACACGGACCATCATCCTGCTCTTACGTACACGGACATGATTGTGAATTATTATGTTTTCACCGAGTCTTTACAGTGTCCATGACTAAAAGAAAGAAACAAACAAATTAATGCTTAGAGTCAGTATTTACAGGTAAGTTCAGGTGAGTTAACTATAGTGACCAGGTAACTGGTTTAAGTCCTTCAATACTGGACGCTACATTTAATATTTCATTCGGTTAGGTTAGGTTAAGTGAGAAGATTTTATTCACCGGAGAGACAGACCCCCCTCCCCCCTCCTCCTACCCCTCCTCCCCTCTCCCCCTCCCCGTACACAAGGAGTTGAACTAAATCTTTGATGTTCTAGACCACAAGCAGACAAAAGCCTTATGTCTATTTACCCAGGATTCTGTCACCAGGTAAACCAGACATCAAAGGCTAGTTGTGATCCTGCACTAGACAGCCACTACATTCTCTCTCCCCTTCCCTCTCCTCCCCCCTCCCCCCTCCTTCCCTTCCCCTACCCCCTTCCCCCTACCCCCTTCCCCCCTTCCTTTCTTCCTCTACCTCTTTCGCTTCATGGATCAAAGTTGTTTCACTCACCGCGTCTTTGTTCCTGACCACACTATACCTCACCACACACACTATACCACACCACACACACTATACCACACCACACACTATACCACCCCACACACACTATACCTCACCACACACACTGTACCACACCACACACACTGTACCACACCACACACACTATACCTCACCACACACACTATACCACACCACACACACTATACCACACCACACACTATACCACCCCACACACACTATACCTCACCACACACACACACTATACCTCACCACACACACTATACCTCACCACACACTATACCTCACCACACACACTATACCTCACCACACACACTATACCTCACCACACACACTATACCTCACCACACACACTATACCACCCCACACACACTATACCTCACCACACACACACTATGCCTCACCACACACACACACTATACCACACCACACACACTATACCTTACTATGAATAAGTATATGAGTATATTACCTTACTCGTAATTATTCATTGGGCTATATTACCACTTGTGAATATAGGAAACGTCATATATACCTTTACACATGGCCTAATATTACATAAATAAAGGATATATACGTTTTGGTTATTTTTGACATGTGTAGTTAACTATTTGAGAAACGTTTAGACTCGTGTACAGATTTAACTCCGGGAACTGCTTTTGTCATTCAGAGCCACAACAGAGGGGGGAGACTCACGGATCGACGTCATCACCCGGGTGTGTGACGTAAGTAAATAAAGTGAGGGGGAAAAATCACCACCGACCTGACGTCAATTTTTTTTTTTTTGTGCCGTTCCGGAAGTGAGAGTCCGTATTGGTGCCATTGGCTTGATCTTCCCACAACTTTTTTCCCCCTTCCTTTATTAACCTGTTATTTCAATCCCGTGACGATCATAACTTCTATATGAGTGGAGTAAGTAAGCCTCGCCTATCTAAATACGCACACGCACACACACACACACACACACACTCACACTCAAAAAAGTATCTTTACGATTTTGTGTGAGACAATATGACACAACGGACGAAGGATTATGACAACCCTACCGAGATAACAGGAGTCATTGTGTTCATTTTGTAATTCCTCGACTCCCTCCGTAAAGATACTATTTGGAGTCGGTGCGTACATGAACTATCTCTTTTTACTAATATTTCTACTTTTTTTGAAGTTTGTTCTATATCCCTGCAACTTTTATGGCGAACCAAAATACTCAATCGAAAATTTAAGTTGTGGAATTGTCTAAAAGTTTGTGTTCCTCGTCTTCACCAGCATTTTATCTTGAACACTTTAAACTTGGGATAGTGACACTCAGAATCTGACACTAATTGACACCCACTGATCGGATCTCACTCTCCTTACTTTCGAGATTCTTGTCTGTTGTGAGTCAGTGCTTCAACTCATGGCCGCCAACGTCGCGTCCCTCTCAGTTCATACATTCTTATCACTGTTACAAACTGTCCTGGTAATCTCTGCCTTGACACCCAGCACACTACACTGACAGTTCCTTCCTATACCTGTGGTGATGACAAGGTGGTGAGTGTTTGTTTTTGTATCACTCATTACTATCCGGTAGGAAGTGTTAACCTGAGTCTCGGGTGTTCCTTCTCAGGTATGTGTTCTGACCTGCGTGTGGTGTTATCAAAGAGGCGCCGTCGTGCATGGTGGGGTTAGTATAGTTAATATATATGATAGTTATACATACAAGGACAATGAATCAATGAATGGTAATTATATACATTGGAGGGGAGAGAAGCGAGTGGTTGTACAGATATACGTGGGCTTGGTGACCCCTGAACCTATACAGCACAGCACTAGGAGTGTCGTGTTTGGCGATAATATCTCTTAAGTCAGTTATTGCTGCTGTGTTAACAAGCAAGTGATAACGTCTGTGGCCTTCAACTTTAAACTTTTCGGCTCTATGACTAATGCGTGTGTACCTCTGTACCATACGTGCCTCTGTACCATGTGTACCTCTGTACCATGTGTATCTCTGTACCATGTGTACCTCTGTACCATGTGTACCTCTGTACCATGTCTACATTTGTACCATGTATATCTCTGTACCACGTGTTCCTGTACCATGTGTACATCTGTACCATGTGTACCTCTGTACCTTATGTACCCCAGTTCCATGTGTACCTCTGTATTAAGTGTACATACCTCTGTACCATGTGTACCTCTGTACCATGTGTCCCTCTTTACCATGTGTAACTCTGTATCTTGTGTATATTTGTATCTTGTATACTTCTGTATCTAGTGTACCTTTGGACCATGAATACCTGTACAGCAGGTGTACCTGTGTACCAGATAATAGTTCATGCCATCCATTAATTACGGCATCCTGTCGCTTTGATAACTGACCTTCTGTCTGGGAAACAAACTCCCGTCGACCTTACTCTCTCACACCTGTCAAGTGCACTCTCTGTGGACGTAACAAAGCCCTACCTACCTTATCTTCTTCTTTTAGTAAACACACACACACACGGACACAATCACTGCCCTTTGTTTATTAAGCCTTTAACATCAGTGTCTTGTAGTAGGTCAAGCAGTTATGGTGAGCCGTGTAACGCATGATTCTTATAAGCTATGTTTATTTTTTAAAGTTATTATTGGAGAACATTTTATTTGTGTTTAAGGGAGGTGTAGTGGTGTAGGTAATGTTTATAGTAATGGTGTGTCGAGCAACGGGGAGGAACAGGTTGTGTATGATAACAATAGACGGACACACACACACACACACACACACACACACACACACACACACACACCTGACCCTGCATCTCTCATACTAAGGGCAACATTCCCTATTTATTCTGGCTAGTATATTTAAGTCAACGATATCCTCACTGGGTCTATGAACTGACCAGGTGTAGATGATGACTGGAACCTTTATTACCATCTCATACCTGGACGGGCACACCTTATACCTGCAGCGGTGATCTGAACCAACACCTTATTTACCTGGTGACCACTTAAGTAACATCCAACTCTCATAAATTCCCTCTTATCTAAAACTCATATCGTCTGTGTTATGTGTACAGATCCAATGGCTATGTACTCATCAGATGGTTTGATTATTGCAATGATAAATTCTACAATGATTATCTCAGCAGTAGGGAGTTCTTGTCACCCTTTCATCACCCTGCAGTAGGTATGACCCACAACGACTCATCAATGTCTGTTCGTGTGTTTGTCTGTTTTAATCTTCTCATGTGAATCAGTACCTCGTCATACAGTACTTTGGTCGAGCAGTATATGTACAGTCCCCTTCACTAGTGTGTTTACAGGAGCTCGTCAGGTTTTGTGCAGTGTGGCAGCGCTGTGTTTGTTTACATTCGACAGAAGAAAACTCACTTTAGTAAACATTCTGTGGAATCAAATAAAATCAATATTAAAACAAATATCTCAATGATAATGATTTGTGGAATGTTTATATGACGAGCCCCTGTAAACGCATTAGTGAAGAGGACTGTACCTATCTAGGAGTCTCTTGTCTTGGAAGGAGTTTAAACTTAGGATTATTTTTATGTTACGAAAGTTTTGTTCTAATGATCTTGGTAATTAGGGTTTTCTTCAAGGAGAAACTGGTAGCCTCTCTTAATGATGATTGGTTAATTAGGTATTTAATGTTTATATAGATCTAATTCAACCTTCTTTGTTGTGGTTGTTTTCAATTACGTCACTCATTAATTATGGTGTCGTGGTGTCTTTGTTTTCATTCTTTATTAAAGTTTGTTTCTGTGTTTGTTGTCATTTGTACATTGAAGTAACTGTTTTATCTTGTTTTTAATTCCATTTTTTTTAGTCCTATGAAATTAATAATAAATACATTATCACAAAGTTCAAATTCATTACAGAAGATGACCCTGACATACCACGGCCGCGCAATCTTTTTCTTCTTTTTTTTTCGCGCCAAAATGTCAAAGATCAAAGTCAGTAGGTCATCTGGACACAAGGTGGTCATGGAGGAACAGCTGTGCCTCATGATCACTCGTATGTTAGGACGACACTGTTACATGAGGAGATGAAGGTGTGGACGAGCATACTAGTGGCCCCCAGTACACCGTAATGTATAATATGTAACTGTCTCACAACACCTCGTACGTGTGCTGATGTAAGCTACCGTATATATTGCTCTTAAATGTGATAGTGTTCGGAGTAGTAGCACTGGTAGTTCTATTTTTAATGGATGTATTGCAATAGTGGTTGTTGTAATAGTAGTAGTAATGGGCGTTGTAGTAGTATTAGTACGCTCAATAATGTCAGTAGTAGAAGTAACAGTAGAGGTAGTAGGGTGTGTAGTAGTAGCAGCAGGTCCAGTATAGTAGGTGACGACACAACAGGGTATGACGTTGGGGTACATAAACACACGACAGCCTGCCAGCAGGGCAGACCATCAGTGATGCAGGAGCGGGCGGTGTAAGATAAGTGTGACCTGCATAACCTGGCTGGGTGGAGGAGGATCGACCTGTGTCCGGAAATACCTGGTGGTGGTGGCACACGAGAACACCTGGCCGGCCTCCCTCCCGCCCTCCCTCTCTCCCGCCCGCCCTCCCGCCCCTGCAGCCTCCACCTGGAGACGTCCCCGGGACTTACTGGCCCAGACGCCCGCCGGCAAGGTCCTAGGGTTAATGGAAAGGTAAAATGGCGTCTGACCTGATTGGGTTATGGTGTGTGGACAAGGTCGAGTGATCACGATGGAAGATATAGAGGAAAATGCCTCCATCTGGAATTGGGGAGATATGCAGGAGGATGCGCCGTCCCTTCCTCGACCGTGCTGTAAACAGGATCCTGTCGTCGGGCCGTCTGGTGTAATGTGTAAATGTACAGACTAAATAAACAGGTGGTTAGCCCCATCTCTCAGGTTCCCTCTCTGGCGACGATACCACCTGAGCTATAGGTTCTCACACTCCTGCTCGCCCTCACACACTGACGGACGTGGCAAGTATGACATAGAAACGTAGAACTGAGAGAATTCCATAGACTCGAGCTACAGTTCCCCAGGCATGGAGTTGACAAAACGAAAGTAGCATCCCAAAGCACCAGACAAGATGACTCCAACACTGCAAACTCCAACACACTATTATACTGAACTTATCACCAGTCTACAACCCCGACCTGAGACCATCACGACCTGGTTTCATACACAACACTTGACTTACTATACAACAGAGGTGTGAACTAAAAATAAGAGAGGTTTTAAACGTAAAGCTGTCATAAACATTTTGAACACCTCCGACTGAACGCGAGTACAATATAAACCACTAGAAAGTAAAACTCCAGGATCATTAACATATAGTTGTGGGTATCAGACACAGTAGCCTTAAGCTGCCACAAAACTCTTGAAGTCTATATTTAGCCAGTGACGTCAAAACACATCTTGAAATCCAGTTCCCGTGCACCGCCAACATGAAGGTCACCGTTTCCACACACACACGAGAGAGAGTCTTTTGACCGACCCAACAAAACCAGAAGCAAATTAGTCTGAACCCAATCTTCAACTACTAACCATCGACTGAATAACACCTACACACAATAAATCTTCACATAGACGAAACACATGCAGGTATAATCACTTTCTAAACAAAACACAAAATAAACGAAGTGGAAACATAAAAGGAAAACAAAATTCCTTAAAAGACGATATTCTATACATTTACTTACTTAATATCACATACACGGGGAAGAAACTCGCCAAGAACAAGTATATACTCATTAAGGAAGACAGATGGTTTACCTTACTTGTTGTGTAATGGGAATACCAGGGCAGCACACACACACACACACACACCTGGCTCAGAGGCGGGTATTGAGGACGTATGAAGGAGGTGAAGGGGAGGACACAGTGGGTTATAATGGATTCTTGGCGAGACTCTTGAGGCGTAACGAGGTGGATAGTGTTTGTAGGAGTGATGAAAACAAATGGTGATATAGTCAGTTGTAATATATACTGTAGAAACTCCCGCGTGCTACATGATGCTGGTGAGTTTGTTGACATATACGAGATGAGATTAGTGCTGTTGTTGATATAGATGAGATTAGTGCTGTTGTTGATATAGATGAGATTAGAGTTGGTGTTGATATAGATGAGATTAGTGCTGTTATTGATATAGATGAGATTAGAGTTGGCATTGATATTGAAACAGTTTATATAGCCAGAAGAACACAGATACAGAGTTCATAAAAATCATAATATTAACATGGCTGAGCCAGTTGAAAGCCTGAGCTCTCCTGTAGGCACCTGATATATACTGTTCATTTATCTCAAGGAAGTATTATGTAACATTCAGTATCATCTGGAATAGTACAATAGCATGGTGGTAATAAGAACATGTTACCACGGTTATCACATCGATATTTATTTATTTTATTTATTTTTTACATTTATATTATAAGTATATACATACTTTACAGTGGAGTTGATAAACATAAATATGATAAGTGAGGGAAGCAGTACAGCATGGGTTGTATTAAGGTGGACCAAGAGGACAGAGCTGTCAGGATTATGTCTAGTTCGCAAATATATTTCTTGCAATGGTAGTTTTTATCTGTCTACATGATAATTTCTGATAAAACAGTTTTGGTGGTACAATAAAAGCAGGTATATAATGTAGGTATTACAAAAAAATATTAATTCTTAGATAATAGATATTTTTTAAGAGATGATTTAAAGGAAAGGAGCGTAGTTTTTGCTCGGATGGGTGGGGGTAAGTTGTTCCACACCTTCACACCGTGATATTTTATGGAGGTCTGGGACTGAGAGGAGCGCATGGGGGATGGTCTTAGTAGCTCTGGGTGCCTTAAGTTGTATCTCTGATTATTCCGGAACTGGAAATAATTATTTTCAAGCAAGTGATTGACAGATTTGTAAACAAATAGGGCACAGCAGTAGGTGTTAATATCCTCGAATTTTAACATTTTCAATTTAGCAAATTGTTCGTCAATGTGATCATTTTTTTTCAAGTAGGTCATTGTCTGCACAACTCTCTTTTGTGCAGTATTCAGGGGTAGTGTTTTGAAGAGCCAGACGCCCCCCATAGTGTATGACAGTGTATCAGGTGTTGGTAAACAAGATCATAACAGATTTCTTTCATTGCTGTAAGAGTGAGTGACTGTCGAGTGTGATACATGATACTGCACTGTTTATCGATTTTACTGTGAATGGCTTGTATGTGGTTTCTCCAGTTAAGTTTCTCATCAACAATAACTCCGAGGAATTTAGTGTTTTGTTCGCGTTTGAGGACTGGATTACCAAGGTACAGGGGCTCAAAATCTGGGGTTAAGTTCTTCCTTCTGTGAAAGATCGTGTAGCGGGGTTTTTCGAGGTTTTAAGGTCATTTTATTACATATTACCCAGGTCCTGACTTTAGTCAGTTCAGTGTTCACAGTTCTCATCAAGGAATGGAGATCTGAGTTGCTGGCATAGAAATTACTATCGTCTGCAAATAGATGTTTTTTATGAGTGTGCTAGAGTGGACTATATCGTTTATGCACAACAAAAAAAGTACAGGACCGAGAACGGAGCCTTGGGGGACGCCATACAAAATTGGCGAGGATTATTATAACAGATATATGACTTCCTGTTAGACAGATATGTGGTAAACCAATTGTGGGATGAGCCCCTCACGCCGTAATGTTCAAACTTTGAAAGGAGGATGGTATGGTCGACAGTATCAAAGGCTTTCTCTAGGTCCAGGAATATACCGACTGTGAACTGACTGTCATCAAAGGAGATGAGATTAGCATTATTGATATAGGAGATGACATTAGCATTGTTGATACAGGATATGAGATTAGAGCGTTTGGGTGGTTACGAGAATGAAAACGAAGAAAATCGATAAAAGTTAAACAAAATCGACGTTGTTGTGAGAGCACTAGTTTCCCTTTATTAAGTTTATTTACATACAGGAGAAGAGACACGAGGAGGCCTGTAGAGACAACAGCTGGGTTGGAACAAAGGCAGTTGGGATGAGACTGCGGGGCATTCCACCATAAGTGTACGTTAAATGCCAGATGGACCCCAGTGCTAATAGGCCCTAACCTAGCCTATCCTAACCTAACCTAACCTAACCTAACCTAACCATTAGAGTTGTGGTCCATCAGAACTGGAGAAAATTAGGACTCAGAATTGTAGTAGTTGTAGTAGTAGTAGTATTAGTAGTATTAGTAGTAGTAGTACAAGAACAACAACAACAATAATAATAATAAAAATAGCAGTAATAATAGGAACAAGACAACAACATCAATAATAACACTAACGCTAACAATAATAATAATACGAAAATAATAATAATACTAAAATAATAATAATACTAAAATAATAATATATAATAATAATAATAATAATAATAATAATGATAATAATACAAGATCTTGACCACACACGTCTGGCTCGGTCTCGAGACTAACGTTTAATTACAGTATACAGACGTTGATTCTCCCAGTAAGAGAAACAATATTACGGCGCTACAGGTTACTACAGTGTCTACGGCAGCTGTTGATAACGTTACAACACTGGCTAGGGTTGTTGACAGACTTGTGCTCGGCATCTTACGTAAGGATGATGTTTCCTGGCGGTGTAGACTAGCCTGCCTGCCTCCCTGCCTGTCTGTCTGTCTGCCTGCCTGCCTGTCTTTCTTTCTTAACTACCTCCCATATTGATTTATTGTGCATTTTCCTCTTATTTTCCTGGATAGCTTTTTTTTGTTTTGTCTCCTTGTGTGATACTGCTGGTGACGCTCACAAGGTTCAGGGTGACCAGTTCAGTTTAGATCCTCTGTTATACATATCACACGTACGTAGATCGCCTCCTCCTGTACCACCACCTTCTTAAACTTGCTGGGTCTTCTTCTCGTCGCCACACAGACCTCTACACAGCCAATGTCCACTTCGGTGATCAAGTCTTAAGTTTATCTCCCGACCTTATCATAGCTTCTGTTGGGTGATCTTGTCGTCGTGTTGTCCGCTCGTTAGCTCGTTCCTATAGACACAAAAGTGAACAGATAGATTGATTGATTGTGGTAATTACTGTACATCTCCGGTAACCCAACCCAATCCAATCTAACCCAAGAATCATTAGTGTACTTAATCATCAGGTAAAATAAACTAGGGGTTATTCTACAGGTAATCAACTATACCTGACCTTCTTTAACCATATATATTCTCAATGTAGTTAATTCCCCCCTTAACACAACAATGCTCTCAAGATATGAACCAGAAAAAGATACAACTATAGAGTAGTATAAACATTAAACAGTCTACAAAAAGCCTGTCAGTGTAGTGTATGGAGAAGTGTGTGTGTGTAGGTAGTGTTTTGGAAGCCAGTTAGAGGAGAGGGTGGGGATGAATGTGGTGTTGTGGGAGGAAAATCACTGGTGCTCTTGAGTACAGTTACGGGAGGAAAGGATGTGAGTGAGTGTTGTAAGATAGAGAGAGGAGACTGTGGAGAGAGAGACTGTAGGGAGAGAGAGAAGAGACTGTAGAGAGAGAAAGAGACTGTAGGGAGAGAGAGAAGAGACTGTAGAGAGTGAAAAGAGACTGTAGAGAGAGAAAGAGACTGTAGGGAGAGAGAGAAGAGACTGTAGGGAGAGAGAGAGAGAGACTGTAGAGAGAGAAAGAGACTGTAGGGAGAGAGAGAAGAGACTGTAGAGAGAGAAAAGAGACTGTAGAGAGAGAAAGAGACTGTAGAGAGAGAGAGAAGAGACTGTAGAGAGAGAGAGAAGAGACTGTAGAGAGAGAGAAAAGAGATTGTAGGGAGAGAAAGAGACTGTAGGGAGAGAGAGAAGAGACTGGAGAGAGAGAGAGGAGACTGTGGAGAGAGAGAGAGGAGACTGTAGAGAGAGAGAGAGACTGTAGGGTGAGAGAGAAGAGACTGTAGAGAGAGAAAAGAGACTGTAGAGAGAGAAAGAGACTGTAGGGAGAGAGAGAAGAGACTGTAGGGAGAGAAAGAGACTGTAGGGAGAGAGAGAAGAGACTGTAGAGAGAGAGAGAGAGAGACTGTAGAGAGAGAGAGAGAGAGAGAGACTGTAGAGAGAGAGAGACTGTATGGAGAGAGAGAAGAGACTGTAGAGAGAGAGAGGAGACTGTAGAGAGAGAGAGAAGAGAC
Organism: Homarus gammarus; assembly: GCA_958450375.1. Taxonomy (NCBI): domain Eukaryota; kingdom Metazoa; phylum Arthropoda; class Malacostraca; order Decapoda; family Nephropidae; genus Homarus; species Homarus gammarus. The sequence goes on along the minus strand of CAUDMG010003145.1, from coordinate 729,203 downwards.
TGTAGAGAGAGAGAGAGAGAGAGACTGTAGGGAGAGAGAGAAGAGACTGTAGAGAGAGAGAAAGAGACTGTAGAGAGAGAGACTGTAGAGAGAGAAAAGACACTGTAGAGAGAGAGAGAAGAGACTGTGGAGAGAGAGAGAGAGAGAGATGAGACTGTAGAGAGAGAAAAAGACTGTAGGGAGAGAGAGAAGAGACTGTAGAGAGAGAGAGAGAGGAGACTGTAGAGAGAGAGAGAAGAGACTGTAGAGAGAGAGAGAGAGAAGAGACTGTAGGGAGAGAGAGAAGAGACTGTAGAGAGAAAGAGAAGAGACTGTGGAGAGAGAGAGAGAGAGACTGTAGGGAGAGAGAGAGAGAGACTGTAGGGAGAGAGAGAAGAGAGAGAGAGAGAGAGAGAGAGAGAGAGAGAGACTGTAGAGAGAAAAAAGAGACGAGAGAGAAAGAGACTGTAGAGAGAAAAAAAAGAGATGTAGAGTAAGAGAGAAAAAGAGTAAGAGGATAACGACTGTAAAGAGAGAGAGAGAGAGAGAGAGAGAGAGAGAGAGAGAGAGAGAGAGTTCTAACCAATGAAATACGGAGAGAAAATAATTAAACAAAGTTAAAAAAAATATATGAAAAAAATAATTAATGACAAACAAATAAATGAAAAAATAAAACAAAATAAATAATGATAAACAAAGGAAGGAATGACGTAAGAAATTAAATACATAGACACGATAGATAGGACGAGGAAGAATAAATAAATAAAGCGAAGGAAATAGAGAGAATCAGAGACTAAGAGTGAGGTGCAGTGAGTGTGTGGGTGAGAGGAGTGTGTGTGGGTGTGGGTGAGAGGAGTGTGTGTGGGTGTGGGTGAGAGGAGTGTGTGTGTGGGTGGGAGGAGTGTGTGTGGGTGAGAGGAGTGTGTGTGTGGGTGGGAGGAGTGTGTGTGGGTGAGAGGAGTGTGTGTGGGTGGGAGGAGTGTGTGTGTGGGTGGGAGGAGTGTGTGTGTGGGTGGGAGGAGTGTGTGTGGGTGGGAGGAGTGTGTGTGTGGGTGAGAGGAGTGTGTGTGGGTGAGAGGAGTGTGTGTGTGGGTGGGAGGAGTGTGTGTGGGTGGGAGGAGTGTGTGTGGGTGGGAGGAGTGTGTGTGGGTGGGAGGAGTGTGTGTGGGTGAGAGGAGTGTGTGTGGGTGAGAGGAGTGTGTGTGGGTGAGAGGAGTGTGTGTGGGTGGGAGGAGTGTGTGTGGGTGGGAGGAGTGTGTGTGGGTGGGAGGAGTGTGTGTGTGTGGGTGGGAGGAGTGTGTGTGGGTGAGAGGAGTGTGTGTGGGTGGGAGGAGTGTGTGTGGGTGAGAGGAGTGTGTGTGGGTGGGAGGAGTGTGTGTGGGTGAGAGGAGTGTGTGTGTGGGTGGGAGGAGTGTGTGTGGGTGAGAGGAGTGTGTGTGGGTGAGAGGAGTGTGTGTGGGTGAGAGGAGTGTGTGTGGGTGGGAGGAGTGTGTGTTGGTGGGAGGAGTGTGTGTGTGTGAGAGGAGTGTGTGTGGGTGAGAGGGGTGTGTGTGGGTGGGAGGAGTGTGTGTGTGGGTGGGAGGAGTGTGTGTGTGGGTGAGAGGAGTGTGTGTGGGTGGGAGGAGTGTGTGTGTGGGTGAGAGGAGTGTGTGTGGGTGGGAGGAGTGTGTGTGGGTGAGAGGAGTGTGTGTGGGTGGGAGGAGTGTGTGTGTGGGTGAGAGGAGTGTGTGTGGGTGAGAGGGGTGTGTGTGGGTGGGAGGAGTGTGTGTGTGGGTGGGAGGAGTGTGTGTGGGTGAGAGGAGTGTGTGTGGGTGAGAGGAGTGTGTGTGGGTGAGAGGAGTGTGTGTGGGTGGGAGGAGTGTGTGTGTGGGTGAGAGGAGTGTGTGTGTGGGTGGGAGGAGTGCGTGTGTGGGTGAGAGGAGTGAGTGTGTGGGTGAGAGGAGTGTGTGTGGGTGGGAGGAGTGTGTGTGGGTGAGAGGAGTGTGTGTGGGTGAGAGGAGTGTGTGTGGGTGAGAGGAGTGTGTGTGTGGGTGAGAGGAGTGTGTGTGGGTGAGAGGAGTGTGTGTGTGGGTGAGAGGAGTGTGTGTGTGGGTGAGAGGAGTGTGTGTGTGGGTGAGAGGAGTGTGTGTGTGGGTGGGAGGAGTGTGTGTGGGTGGGAGGAGTGTGTGTGTGGGTGGGAGGAGTGTGTGTGTGGGTGAGAGGAGTGTGTGTGTGTGGGTGGGAGGAGTGTGTGTGGGTGAGAGGAGTGTGTGTGTGGGTGGGAGGAGTGTGTGTGTGGGTGAGAGGAGTGTGTGTGTGGGTGAGAGGAGTGTGTGTGGGTGAGAGGAGTGTGTGTGTGGGTGAGAGGAGTGTGTGTGTGGGTGGGAGGAGTGTGTGTGGGTGGGAGGAGTGTGTGTGTGGGTGGGAGGAGTGTGTGTGGGTGAGAGGAGTGTGTGTGTGGGTGGGAGGAGTGTGTGTGTGGGTGAGAGGAGTGTGTGTGTGGGTGGGAGGAGTGTGTGTGTGGGTGAGAGGAGTGTGTGTGGGTGGGAGGAGTGTGTGTGGGTGGGAGGAGTGTGTGTGTGGGTGAGAGGAGTGTGTGTGTGGGTGGGAGGAGTGTGTGTGTGGGTGGGTGGTGTGTGTGTGGGTGGGAGGAGTGTGTGTGTGGGTGGGAGGAGTGTGTGTGGGTGAGAGGAGTGCGTGTGTGGGTGAGAGGAGTGCGTGTGGGTGGGAGGAGTGTGTGTGGGTGAGAGGAGTGTGTGTGTGGGTGAGAGGAGTGTGTGTGGGTGAGAGGAGTGTGTGTGTGGGTGAGAGGAGTGTGTGTGTGGGTGGGAGGAGTGTGTGTGTGGGTGAGAGGAGTGTGTGTGTGGGTGAGAGGAGTGTGTGTGGGTGAGAGGAGTGTGTGTGGGTGGGAGGAGTGTGTGTGTGGGTGAGAGGAGTGTGTGTGTGGGTGAGAGGAGTGTGTGTGGGTGAGAGGAGTGTGTGTGTGGGTGGGAGGAGTGTGTGTGTGGGTGGGAGGAGTGTGTGTGTGGGTGAGAGGAGTGTGTGTGGGTGAGAGGAGTGTGTGTGTGGGTGAGAGGAGTGTGTGTGGGTGGGAGGAGTGTGTGTGTGGGTTAGAGGAGTGTGTGTGTGGGTGAGAGGAGTGTGTGTGGGTGAGAGGAGTGTGTGTGTGGGTGGGAGGAGTGTGTGTGTGGGTGAGAGGAGTGTGTGTGTGTGGGTGAGAGGAGTGTGTGTGTGTGGGTGGGAGGAGTGTGTGTGTGGGTGAGAGGAGTGTGTGTGTGGGTGGGAGGAGTGTGTGTGGGTGGGAGGAGTGTGTGTGGGTGGGAGGACTGTGTGTGAGTGGGAGGAGTGTATATGGGTGGGAGGAGTGTGTGTGGGTGGGAGGAGTGTGTGTGGGTGGGAGGAGTGTGTGTGGGTGAGAGGAGTGTGTGTGGGTGAGAGGAGTGTGTGTGGGTGGGAGGAGAGTGTGTGTGTAAGAGGAGTGTGTGTGGGTGGGAGGAGTGTGTGTGGGTGGGAGGAGTGTGTGTGTGGGTGAGAGGAGTGTGTGTGTGGGTGGAAGGAGTGTGTGTGGATGAGAGGAGTGTGTGTAGGTGGGAGGAGTGTGTGTGGGTGGGAGGAGTGTGTGTAGGGGGGAGGAGTGTGTGTGGGTGGGAGGAGTGTGTGTGGGTGGGAGGAGTGTGTGTGTGGGTGTGAGGAGTGTGTGTGGGCGGGAGGAGTGTGTGTGGGCGGGAGGAGTGTGTGTGGGTGAGAGGAGTGTGTGTGGGCGGGAGGAGTGTGTGTGGGCGGGAGGAGTGTGTGTGTGTGGGCGGGAGGAGTGTGTGTGGGTGGGAGGAGTGTCTGTGGGTGGGAGGAGTGTGTGTGGGTTGGAGAAGTGTGGGTGGGAGAAGTGTGTTTGGGTGAGAGGAGTGTGTGTGGGTGAGAGGAGTGTCTGTGGGTGGGAGGAGTGTGTGTGGGTGGGAGGAGTGTGTGTAGGGGGGAGGAGTGTGTGTGGGTGGGAGGAGTGTGGGTGGGTGGGAGGAGTGTGTGTGGGTGAGAGGAGTGTGTGTGGGCGGGAGGAGTGTGTGTGGGCGGGAGGAGTGTGTGTGGGTGAGAGGAGTGTGTGTGGGCGGGAGGAGTGTGTGTGGGCGGGAGGAGTGTGTGTGTGTGGGCGGGAGGAGTGTGTATGGGTGGGAGGAGTGGCTATGGGTGGGAGGAGTGTGTGTGGGTTGGAGAAGTGTGGGTGGGAGAAGTGTGTTTGGGTGAGAGGAGTGTGTGTGGGTGAGAGGAGTGTCTGTGGGTGGGAGGAGTGTGTGTGGGTGGGAGGAGTGTGTGTGGGCGGGAGGAGTGTTTGTGGGTGGGAGGAGTGTGTGTGAGTGGGAGGAGTGTATATGGGTGGGAGGAGTGTGTGTGAGTGGGAGGAGTGTGTGTGGGTGGGAGGAGTGTGTGTGAGTGGGAGGAGTGTGTGGGGTGCGTGGTAGTTGTTTTCTACATGAATATCAACGAATCACCTGAAGATTAGCCACCCCGAGTTTAATTCACCTAATAATTAAACACTTTTACTCTACCTGAAGATTAGGTTAGGTTAGGTTAGGTTAGGTTAGGTTAGGTTAGTATTTTCGTGACCCATTTTAACTCGTGTGTTAATTATGCAAATTTTGATCCTTATATATAATATTTGTGGCTTTACCGATAAATATATTGCAATCGAAGCATTTTAATTTGTTTGTTATTATAATGGTCGATACAGTTAGAGGAACGTAGCATTAAGAAAACAACTAGGAAGGAATAGTTAAATGTATTTGAACGACAGTGAGGGTAATGGTGGGAACGGATCATGTTATTGTATATTATGATCTGTCGTTCTGTGTCGTCACGTTGCTCTTTGATAGACTTGTGTATTTATGTATTATATGAAGATGAATGGTTTTGTTTTTAATATCATTTTGTTGTTCAGTTTTGATCTCCCTAAAGATTCTGGCTTTAGCATTTACTGTCCTAGTGAGTGGCATCCTCTCCCGCCAGCATGTACTTGAGGGCGTACACCATGTATCAGTGTGTGTGGTGTGTGAGGCAGGTGTGGAGCGGGGGGAGGGAAGGACGCCCGGGGCGGGGGAGCAACAGGTGCGCCTCCCCAGGTAACACTCACGCCCAGCACACTACCTGCCCGCCCCCAGGCCACCTGCTGCCACCACTCCCGCTACAAGCGCCACCCACCACCAGTCCACCACTTACACCAGGGACCACTACCATCAGGGAAAGAGATAAATAGGGAGCCAGATAGGTAAATAAAGAGAGAGAGAGAGAGAGAGCGTGTGAGTGAGAGAGAATAAATAAACAGGGAGAGAAAAGGAGAGTGAGTGAGGGGGAGGGTAGCAGAGACCAAGAAGCTACAAAGTAGGAGTAAGTGATCGCACCATAATAGAAGCCCCTACAAACAAAGAGTGTGAGGGTGGGGGGAGGGCGAGGTGAAACAGTAGCGGGGGCGGGGGCTGGTTGGGGACAAAGCGGCTGCCCTCATACTACCAGCAGCGGGGCCCCAGGCTAGTGTATCAGTGTCACGCTCACCACGCCACCCGACCCAACATCACCGCCCTCTACCCTCCTCCATTACCCTCTATTTTATCAATCTTGTCTTCACACAATACACCCTCGAGTGTATTAGGTCGTCCAGAGACACATCAATATATCTTTTTATCTAGTATACAATTCTTGTGTATGGTGTTTATTTTTTTAAGTTTTGTAGTTTATAAAGATTTAAAAATGTTGACTTGAGGTGAGTGGAAGGAGAGAGGTGAATTGCCTGGATCGTGTTGGTCGCCAGGAGTACTTGACTTCCACACCGGATCACATTACACTCTGCCAACCTGAGTCAATATGCTCGGTGCTGCTCCACTACACACTGCTCCACTCCTTCAACACACCAACAACCATCATCATCTGTGTCACTGTCAGGCTGTGTATTGAGAACACACTCACACTACCGAGTAAAAACTAGAATATCATCTTTGACGAATATCATTAGAATATTACATTCCCTTGTCGTCAGTGGAAGTTGTTGAAGAAATAAGTTGCGTCGAATAATTTGGAAATAGGCCGAGGGAGAAGAAAAACTGGGAGGTGGTGGGTAGCGCGCGACTATCTAGCACCTGATGAAGACGGGGCTGAGAGAAGCGTGTGGGTTACCGTGGGGCGTCGGGTTACTCCGCCACAGGCAATAGGGGTAGCCAGGACCCAGCCACAACAATACCAGGCTGACGGCTGCCAGAGCCACGCCGGGGGCGCCCACGACCAACAGCTGGTTCGAGGGACACACACAACACTCACAACACAAACTCCAGAGTCAAAACTTTTATTCAGGGAGTAAACAAACAGAGAGAACATCCCCTGAGGCGCAGCTTATCAATAATATGTTTGTAAGATAAGAGTGTTTTCACCGTAGCAGCAGCTGGGTGTTGTCACTTACACGTTAATGTGACAGCCATCATGCCTCCTCTCAATTAGATTCTAACATGTTATTAAAAATTTGGTTATGACTGTAGGATAAACTTAGTATTTCCCATAATAGAGTTCCCAAGCTTCGATAGAGACAGAATGGCCACTGGACATCGTTCTTTTAAGTCTTTCACAATCTGGTTGATAGTGATGCAGATCGTAGTCGTCCTCGGGTTGCACAATCTAGTTTTGTGCTTCCGGTGTGTCAATCCCGGGCTGCCAGACGTACGGACTAACACCTCGGCTACAATCCTACTGCCAGCACCTGACCACCTCATGTCTCCTCTTGTTTCCAGTCTTGAAGGCACACGTCTTTCCTTCCGCCTCGACCTGCTGCCACCTCGCTGATCTGTTTTCTCCTATCTGCTCTTCTCTCTCAAGACTGAGGTTCGCCTCGCTCATCCTCATGACAGTTCCTTACTTCCACAATCCTTGGTAGGAAGTATTCCACCATGATTTTCAGGATCCCTTCCCTGTAATCACCTTTTGCAACCCCACCAATCCTTATTCTTTTTGCTATTTTCCGTAAATCCATAACTATCGTTGTGTCTCTTTCCTCCTCTTATGTCACCGCTTGTGTCTCTTTCCCCCACTTATGTCACCGCTTGTGTCTCTTTCCCCCACTTATATCACTGCTTGTGTCTCTTTCCCCCACTTATATCACTGCTTGTGTCTCTTTCCTCCTCTTATGTCACCGTTTGTGTCTCTTTCCCCCACTTATGTCACTGCTTGTGTCTCTTTCCTCCACTTATGTCACCGTTTGTGTCTCTCCCCCCACTTATGTCACCGCTTGTGTCTCTTTCCTCCACTTATGTCACCGTTTGTGTCTCTTTCCCCCACTTATGTCACCGCTTGTGTCTCTTTCCTCCACTTATGTCACCGTTTGTGTCTCTCCCCCCACTTATGTCACCGCCTGTGTCTCTTTCCTCCACTTATGTCACTGCTTGTGTCTCTTTCCCCCACTTATGTCACTGCTTGTGTCTCTTTCCCCCACTTATGTCACTGCTTGTGTCTCTTTCCCCCACTTATGTCACTGCTTGTGTCTCTTCCCCCACTTATGTCACCGCTTACACAACAGTCCTTCTCTTAGTGCTGTCGTCCTCTCCTGAACCACCACCTCATAAAGTTTCTTGTTAGACTTGCATAAAATTCTTCATCTCTCTTACACGGTGAAATCTTCCCTACTCATGACACTTCTATGGTTCTGCTCAACACATGTCGATTTTTCCTCATATTTCTTGGCATTTTTGATGGATATTATATTCTATTTCTCTCTCCGGCCACCACCATCCTGGAGGCGTCTCTAGGTCCTGAATTATTCTTTCCAGATCATTTTCATACTTCATGGTTTTATAGTATTTTTTTTTATTCAGTCTCACTGTATGTTTATCTGACTTCCAGGTGCAAGTATAATTATTTTTGTTATATACTGATTTACTTGTGGTTCTTCAGTCATGTCTCTTTTTTTTTAATTCAAGGTTATACTGAGAGGAATTTGTTTTCAAAACCTCCAAAGTGACTTATGTTAATTTTTGTCCCCATAAGTTTATATTGTTCTAGTAGAGTATCGTGTGTAACTTACCTTCAGCAGTAAGTGACCACAGCCCGTGAAGGAGTGGTCCAGTAACAGAACATCCTGGAAAATGTCTCTCCTCTTGGCTGGAATAAAGTCTGTTTTATTTTTGTTTAAATGAGACGTATCCAAAACGTTTTCCTCGTAGCTTCATGTGTAACTTCAGCGATACTTTCAACTATCTTATTGCTGTAACCGACTCCACATTTCCCTTCAGATTTGTTACTAAACTTTTTCTAATCAGTTTTAGCATGAATTCACACATAATGGCTTTGAAGTTTTTTTTTTATTAGTTTAACTGTATCAGAATTCTTCAACTTTCCATCGATTTTAGTTACTTACAAAATCCATAATGTTGTTTTAAGTGTCTTATGGATATGGACCATTATGTTTCCTATAGATCAACTTCATTCCCTTGAGGGTACAATGTTCACCTATTCTTACACTTCCTTACCTTTTCTTCCTCTAATAATACGGTCACAATATATTCTGCCAACACCTTCCATTAGCACTTGTTATTTCTGTTCCTTTGAAAGAGTTCTGCAGCTGTATACCTCCAAGGTCATCATCTGTCGTGCCTGGAGTGTTTCAGTACCTTCTGCTCTCCTGTACGTACACCCGACAGCTGTCATAGTCAGGGGTAGCAGAAGCGCCGGCGGGGATGAAGGCAGAGTAGTTGTAGTTGTTTGTGGGGTCATGCTATGTGTGTGTGGGGAGGGGAGGGAAGGGGGTGAGGGGGAGGGAAGGGAGAGAGGGGAGGGAGGAGTTGTCGTCTTGAGGCCCGAGGATTTGCCGCCGACCTACAGTAAGTGTATACACAGCCGTCATCACTCGTGTGGGAGCCTATACCTGAGGGAGGCAGGAGGGTAGGTAGTGAGGCAAGAATCCGAGACACATCATAATCTCGAAGTTATTCCCTTATTTTTTCTCGTATTTTTAGAATTTTTTTGTTTACACATTATGTCCTTGTATGTATGATAGGTTAATTTTTTTTTATTTATTTAATTATTTTTGTTTTAATTTTTCTGTACACCTCATGTCTTCCTTACATATTTAGATTAGGATAAATTAATATAATATGTATTTTAAAATCATAGTGTACTGGTGAGAAAATGCCTGAGTTAATACTAAAAGGGTGCGACGTTTGAGTGGATACCATACTCGCCTCCCGTCCTAATGTTCGTTGGTTCGACCCCAGGGCATCTCTTTAGGTTTTGGGGACTCTCTTTAGCTTTCATAATTGTGCTAAGTTTTTACTCAGTATTATTTTTGGGGTTATAATCTGCTTTATGATGAATTTTACTGATGCAAGATTTTATTTAATAAAATTTGGTATAAACTATTGTCTTTAGGAATTATTTATGATTATTCCAGTTATTTACTATTTTTGGGTTGAAATGTACACAAAAGTCTTCGTCACTTTATTTCTATCTCTTTTTCTTTCTAAATCTCTCTATCCCTCGGTTTATCTCTCACTCTCTATCCCTCGCTTTATCTCTCTCTCTCTCACTATCACTCTCACTATCTGTCTCCCTCTATCCCCCTCTCTCTCTCTATCTTTCTCTTTTCTCTATCTCTCTCTCTCCACAGGTTAAACACTACACACATATATACAGAAGTCATGTATACAGTCTCTCATACAAACACCTGACATTGACTTCAGTAAGAGGAGTATATTATCGTCACTGAGTCACTTATTAAGGTGATTATAGTATGGGCGTCAGTGAGGTACAGCAGTGTGTGGGGGAAGGTCACTTACCTGTCATGGCCACTCATCACAGCAGGTGCACACATGGCCACTGATTACAACAGGTGCACACATGGCTACTGATTACAACAGGTGCACACATGGCCACTGATTACAACAGGTGCACACATGGCCACTGATTACAACAGGTGCACACATGGCCACTGATTACAACAGGTGCACACATGGCCACTGATTACAACAGGTGCACACATGGCCACTGATTACAGCAGGTGCACACAGTTACATAGACACTAATTGCATACGGTTTCTTATTAGATGCAAATGATCACACACGCACACACACCCCCACACACCCCCACACCCCTCCCCATACACACACCCATACCCCCCCTCCCCCCGCACACACACACCCATACCCCCACACCCCCCCCACACACACACACACCCATACCCCCACACCCCCCACACACACACACCCATACCCCCACACCCCCCCCACACACACACACACCCATACCCCCCCTCCCCCCGCACACACACACACCCATACCCCCACACCCCCCCACACACACACCCATACCCCCCCCCCCTCCCCCCCCCCCCACACACACTAGGTGCTGAGGTAGAAACTATCACCATACAATATCATTTAATTTTCTTCAGCACTTTCATCTACCATTTACCTGTTAAAACTGGTTCCCATTAGAACTGGGCCCCATTTAAACTGGGCCCCATTTAAACTGGGCCCCCATTGAAATTTGGGGCCCATTAGGAGTGGATCTCAAGGCGAAAAGATATATCGGGGTCTATTAGGACTTCGGCAAGTTAAAACGGGGTCTAATTAGGACTGGGGGCCCTCTGACCAGTCACCGCCCCGGCTAGCCCCCACCACGTGCACCATGTAGAACCTGGTGAGTCGTGACTGTGGTGCACACGAACCAGAGTGAGCTAATGATGGTGTGTGTGTGTGTGTGTGTGTGTGTGTGTAGGGATAGTGCCATAAGACCGAGAGCTTGATTAATTTTATACCTAACCTAACCTAACCTAACCTAACCTACTTGACCTGTTAGCGAAGGAGGTTTTAGGTATGGAAGGAGGACTGTGGGCGTGGTCAGGGTAGCTAACACACATACCCTCACCATCTGTTGCTTCCCACCCACCACCTGCCTCCTCCTCCTCCCAACCTGCCTTCTGCCTCTGTAATGATAGCTTTTAAGCAGACACAAGATGGCGTTGTGATAGGTGGGGTAAGAAGGAGAACAGATAGATAGATAGATAGATAGATAGATAGATTAGACGAGAGTGGGAGCAGGAAGTGAAGGTCCATATATCGTTCTGCTTGGATTTCCTTGACCTGCCTTGACCTACCCTGGATTTCCTTGACCTGCCTTGACCTACCCTGGATTTCCTTGACCTACCCTGGATCTCTCTGACCTACCCTGGACTTCCATGACCTACCCTGGACTTCCCTGATCTACCTTGATTCTCTCTGATCTACCCTGGACTTCCCTGACCTACCCTGGACTTCCCTGACCTACCCTGGACTTCCCTGATCTACCCTGGATCTCTCTGACCTACCTGACCTATGCAGAGCTTCCCTGCCCTCTTGGACCTCCCTGCCCTATCCTGGACCCGCTTGCCCTACCCTGGACCTTCTTACCCTGACTTGCCGCCCTGCCTTAAACCATGGTACTCTGCCCTGATTACCCATACCCTGCCTTAGACATCAACACCGCACCCCCATTATTTCTATACCAGTCCCTGAACACGTGTTTTGCCCTTTGGGTGTTCCTGCTCCGTCCAAGGCCATGTGAACCTTTTGTTATTTAAGGCCATGTATTTCAGGCTAATCTTATGGCCATGTATTTCAGGCTAATCTTATGGCCATGTTTTTCAGTCTAATCTTATGGCCATGTATTTCAGGCTAATCTTAAGGCCATGTATTTCAGGCTAATCTTATGGCCATGTATTTCAGGCTAATCTTAAGGCCATGTTTTTCAGTCTAATCTTATGGCCATGTATTTCAGGCTAATCTTATGGCCATGTATTTCAGGCTAATCTTAAGGCCATGTATTTCAGGCTAATCTTAAGGCCATGTATTCCAGTCTAATGTTAAGGGGTTAATCCACAGTCCTTAAAAAGTTAAAGACGATGGTTTTAACCTTTTGGACATAGGAACTGATGATGTAACCTCGAGAAGGCTTATAGGTGTGTGTGTGTGTGTGTGTGTGGGTGGGTGGAACTAAAAGAGGGCAGTGTCGCAACAGTTCACTGACAAAGGGTGGAGGGGTGGGGGGTGATGGGAGGACTCAGGGAGGGAGGAGCAGCGTACTGAGTCTGCTGTGAGGAAGAGAGAGAGAGAGAGAGAGAGAGAGAGAGAGAGAGAGAGAGAGACATATTTTTACAGTACATAATTACGTGATTGTTATAGTAGACACAGTACTCTATATAATTCATCTTTGCTTCATTAGGAGACAGAGTGGCCGGCACTGCATTTAATTGCCTTCACTTCTCCAATAGTAAAGTTAGGTGTCTTGTGATCGAACCAGTGACCCTTAGGACAGGAAAAGAGCACTGTATCCTTTTGCCCACCTCACTAATAAATTATATAACCATCAGTTTTGTATATGAGAAAGCATACCTAGGAAGTGAAACATTACGAGAGTTGGAGGAAACATAAGTAAAAGACGATATATGACGAAGGATAATAAAAGAAAGAAGTGAAAAGAAGTGAGAAAAAAAAAGATATTATACGAGTAGGTGAAATAGTAAACATTAGAAGATGGTGTAATGTTCGGCGAAGATACAGAATCGTGTTTAGTACAACTGAACTGGGTATAGGAAATGAACACTGATATGATGCCTTGTAAATCAGTGGTGTGTGTATACTGAGGGATTCACTTAGTATACTGCGCACGTAAGTTCAGGATGTAATTAATGTGTGTTGTTTTAGTCTTTATCTGTCATTTTCTACGTTATTAATCCTTCTCTCTAGTCTCTCTTCTTTACGGTTTCTGTTTCTCATCTTCTACCTAAAAGAGAAACAAAAATAAACATGACAGGATAAACAGGGATATATTTATAGTTGTTATCATTTAATTATGTTTCGTATTATCCTCATGATTGGAGAAAACTTATCATTACACACACACACACACACACACACACACACACACACACACACACACACACACACACACACGTCATTAAAACCCCACACAAACATATAATTAATTTGCAAGATGGAGAAAAAATATCATACTCGAGGGCTAAAGTGCTTGATGTTGCTTTAGTTTTCCGCCTGAAACAATGTGCCCTCATTAACACTAGCCACCAGGTGAAGGTGGTAATGAGGCGCAGGTGACGTGAAGGATACACTGAGATGAAATGGGAGGAGAAACGAAAAAGTTATCTGGGTGGATTTAAATGATTTCTGGCAGAATCTGCAAATATTTCAGGATATTACGACTCTCTCTCTCTGTTTCTGTTAATAGTGTTACTGAGTGGTGGTAGTGTTACTGAGTGGTGGTAGAGTTACTGAGTGGTGGTAGTGTTCCTGTGTGGTGGTAGTGTTCCTGTGTGGTGGTAGTGTTACTGAGTGGTGGTAGTGTTACTGAGTGGTGGTAATATTACTGAGGGTGGAAGTGTTCCTGTGTGGTGGTAGTGTTACTGAGTGGTGGTAGTGTTACTGGGTGGTGGTAAAGTTACTGAGTGGTGGTAGTGTTACTGAGTGGTGGTAGTGCTACTGAGTGGTGGTAGTGTTACTGAGTGGTGGTAGTGTTACTGAGTGGTGGTAGTGCTACTGAGTGGTGGTAGTGTTACTGAGTGGTGGTAGTGCTACTGAGTGGTGGTAGTGTTACTGAGTGGTGGTAGTGTTACTGAGTGGTGGTAGTGTTACTGAGTGGTGGTAGAGTTACTGAGTGGTGGTAGTGTTACTGAGTGGTGGTAGAGTTACTGAGTGGTGGTAGTGTTACTGAGTGGTGGTAGTGTTACTGAGTGGTGGTAGAGTTACTGAGTGGTGGTAGTGTAACTGGGTGGTGGTAGTGTTACTGAGTGGTGGTAGTGTTACTGAGTGGTGGTAGTGCTACTGAGTGGTGGTAGTGGTACTGAGGGGTGTTATTGTTACTGAGTGGTGGTAGAGTTACTGAGTGGTGGTAGTGTTACTGAGTGGTGGTAGCGTTACTGAGTGGTGGTAGTGTTACTAAGTGGTTTTAGTGTTACTGAGTGGTGGTAGTGTTACTGAGGGGTGTTAGTGTTACTGAGTGGTGGTAGCGTTACTGAGTGGTGGTAGTGTTACTGAGGGGTGTTATTGTTACTGAGTGGTGGTAGTGTTACTGAGTGGTGGTAGTGTTACTGAGTGGTGGTAGTGTTACTGAGGGATGTTAGTGTTACTGAGTAGTGGTAGTGTTACTGAGTGGTGGTAGCGTTACTGAGTGGTGTTAGTGTTACTGAGTGGTGATAGCATTACTGAGTGGTGGTAGTGTTACTGAGTGGTGGTAGTGTTACTGAGTGGTGGTAGTGTTACTGAGTGGGGGTAGTGTTACTGAGTGGTGGTAGTGTTACTGAGTGGTGGTAGTGTTACTGAGTGGTGGTAAAGTTACTGAGTGGTGGTAGTGTTACTGAGTGATGGTAGTGTTACTGGGTGGTGGTAGTGATACTGGGTGGTGGTAGTGTTACTGAGTGGTGGTAGTGTTACTGAGTAGTGGTAGCGTTACTGAGGGGTGGTAGTGTTACTGAGTGGTGGTAGTGTTACTGAGTGGTGGTAGTGTTACTGAGTGATGGTAGTGATACTGGGTGGTGGTAGTGTTACTGAGGGTGGTAGTGTTACTGAGTGGTGGTAGTGTTACTGAGTGGTGGTAGCGTTACTGAGTGGTGGTAGTATTACCGAATGGTGGTAGTGTTACTGAGAGGTGTTATTGTTACTGAGTGGTAGTAGTGTTACTGAGTGGTGATAGCGTTACCGAGTGGTGGTAGTTTTACTGAGTGGTGGTGGTAGTGTTACTTAGTGATGGTGGTTGTGTTTCTGAATGGTGGTAGTGTTACTGAGTGGTGGTAGCGTTACTGAGTGGTGTTAGCGTTACTGAGTGGTGGTAGTGTTACCGAATGGTGGTAGCGTTACTGAGTGGTGGTAGTGTTACTGAGAGGTGTTATTGTTACTGAGTTGTAGTAGTGTTAGTGAGCGGTGATAGCGTTACTGAGTGGTGGTAGTGTTACCGAATGATGGTAGCGTTACCGAGTGGTGGTAGCGTTACCGAGTGGTGGTAGCGTTACTGAGTGGTGGTAGCGTTACTGAGTGGTGGTAGCGTTACTGAGTGGTAGTAGTGCTACTGAGTGTTGGTTTTGTTACTGAGTGGTGTTCCTTAGTGGTGGAAGTGAGTCGTCACACACGGTCAGCACAACCTTTCTGGGACGACTACCTTCTGTGTTCTAGTTACATGGCAATGAGTCGAACACCAGTAACTTGTGTCTGGCCAGCCTAGGAGACAGGTCAGCCCAGGTAATGTATGTCTGGCCAGCCTAGGAGACAGGTCAGCCCAGGTAATGTGTGTCTGGCCAGCCTAGGAGACACTTCAGCCTAGGTAATGTGTGTCTGGCCAGCCTAGGAGACACTTCAGCCCAGGTAATGTGTGTCTGGCCAGCCTAGTAGACAGGTCAGCCCAGGTAATGTGTGTCTGGCCAGCCTAGGAGACACTTCAGCCCAGGTAATGTGTGTGTGGCCAGCCTAGTAGACACTTCAGCCCAGGTAATGTGTGTCTGGCCAGCCTAGGAGACACTTCAGCCTAGGTAATGTGTGTCTGGCCAGCCTAGGAGACACTTCAGCCTAGGTAATGTGTGTCTGGCCAGCCTAGGAGACAGGTCAGCCTAGGTAATGTGTGTCTGGCCAGCCTAGTAGACACTTCAGCCTTGGTAATGTGTGTCTGGCCAGCCTAGGAGACACGCCAGTTCACTAGTGTCGTCTTGGCCTTCGGACATAAACAGATGGCCACAAAAAGATGCAAATGAGAGGTTTATCCAGACAACATTCATGACCATAGCAGATGCTCTCACAAGATACATTACTGTTAGTTATCAGGTAGCCAGCGTGTGTTGCAGGGCGGCACTCACCAACCTGTGCCACAATTCGCTATCGACAGGTGTTAAAAATTCACACTTACTCCTATGTATTTTGTGAATAGCTCATGAGTTGGGGGTTAGTCTTGATGGCACGTCATTAAGTGTCAAGCGAGTGTCTCTCCTTTACTATGGCTAATATACAGTTTATATATAATGAAGATATTGTTTTAATCTGGTGTCGTTATCAGTAATGAATAATAGTACAAGAAACTGGTGTTTTTTGTTGGGGAGGGAAGAATATACTGTTGATGAGCTTAGGAGACGAATATTCTTCCTGTGGTCATGCAAGGAATTTTTTTGGTGTGACATTAAATAATGGTAAGTAGTGCATGGCATTAGCGGCGGGGCCAGTGAACCAGAGGGCAGTGGGGAAGGAGGAGGAGGGGTGGCGAGGAGGAGAAGGAGAAGGAGAGAGAGAGAGAGTGGTGGGGGCATGGGGGGGGGGGGGAGGGAGGAGGAGGAGGGTAGGTATAAGACTTGCCCGGGACACTGTGGAGGTGAATCTGCCACCACGGTACAAAAACTTGCAATCAATTTGGAGGTGGACGGGAACACAGCTCAACCAGCCAGGTGTTGACGTGCAGATTGGAGGGACTGTGATGTATAGAGTTTTATGAAGGCGGACCATGTTAAGTGTCCTTCACAAGGTTATCTCGGGCTGAGGATGACTTAGTCCCTTCCTGTAAAATATCACCCTGGGATTATATAGTGATTAAAAAAAAAAAAAAAAAAAAAAAAAAAAAAAAATATATATATCATCACCGCTCGACATGATTCAACTACTCAACGGGAGGTATATCATGTCCCACTCTACCCGCCCCTCACCCCTCTATATAACTCGACTCCATTCTCTTGCGTGATACTAAGGCCTCAAGGACCATTGACCTGTGTTGGTGACTGTGTATGTGTAAACCACTGATTTGTTCTATGACTCAGAGATAATACAATGTGTGTGTGTGTGTGTGTGTGTGTGTGTGTGTGTCATTAATTCCTAAGTATTCTGATAGGCGTTCATTTTTGTGTGTATTTGCGTATATATACATAATCAGTATTCTTCTGCGTATGTCTTAATACATATTCATATACTTGTGTTTCGTGTATTTTAATTACTTTGAGGTTACTATTCTAAGTCACTATATCACTTAACTCGTGAAAGAGAATCCCTTAACTGGGCCTCAGGGGTGACGTTATTCATTGTACTTGTGACGTCATTCAAGGTAATCGTAAACAATAACAGAGAGTAGTCCCCAGAACCACTAAGGCGGTACCAGTAGTCCCCAGAACCATTAACTAAGGTAGTACCAGTAGTCCCCAGAACCACTAACTAAGGCAGTACCAGTAGTCCCCAGAACCACTAAGGCAGTACCAGTAGTCCCCAGAACCATTAACTAAGGTAGTACCAGTAGTCCCCAGAACCACTAACTAAGGTAGTACCAGTAGTCCCCAGAACCACTAACAAGGCAGTACCAGTAGTCCCCAGAACCACTAACTAAGGCAGTACCAGTAGTCCCCAGAACCACTAACTAAGGTAGTACCAGTAGTCCCCAGAACCACTAACTAAGGTAGTACCAGTAGTCCCCAGAACCACTAACAAGGCAGTACCAGTAGTCCCCAGAACCACTAACTAAGGCAGTACCAGTAGTCCCCAGAACCACTAACTAAGGTAGTACCAGTAGTCCCCAGAACCACTAACTAAGGTAGTACCAGTAGTCCCCAGAACCACTAACTAAGGTAGTACCAGTAGTCCCCAGAACCCGCAACTAAGGTAGTACCAGTAGTCCCCAGAACCACTAACTAAGGTAGTACCAGTAGTCCCCAGAACCACTAACTAAGGTAGTACCAGTAGTCCCCAGAACCACTAACTAAGGTAGTACCAGTAGTCCCCAGAACCACTAACTAAGGTAGTACCAGTAGTCCCCAGAACCACTAACTAAGGTAGTACCAGTAGTCCCCAGAACCACTAACTAAGGTAGTACCAGTAGTCCCCAGAACCACTAACTAAGGTAGTACCAGTAGTCCCCAGAACCACTAACTAAGGTAGTACCAGTAGTCCCCAGAACCACTAACTAAGGCAGTACCAGTAGTCCCCAGAACCACTAACTAAGGTAGTACCAGTAGTCCCCAGAACCACTAACTAAGGCAGTACCAGTAGTCCCCAGAACCACTAACTAAGGCAGTACCAGTAGTCCCTAGAACCACTAACTAAGGTAGTACCAGTAGTCCCCAGAACCACTAACTAAGGTAGTACCAGTAGTCCCCAGAACCACTAAGGTAGTACCAGTAGTCCCCAGAACCACTAACTAAGGTAGTACCAGTAGTCCCCAGAACCACTAACTAAGGTAGTACCAGTAGTCCCCAGAACCACTAACTAAGGTAGTACCAGTAGTCCCCAGAACCACTAACTAAGGTAGTACCAGTAGTCCCCAGAACCACTAACTAAGGTAGTACCAGTAGTCCCCAGAACCACTAACTAAGGTAGTACCAGTAGTCCCCAGAACCACTAACTAAGGTAGTACCAGTAGTCCCCAGAACCACTAACTAAGGTAGTACCAGTAGTCCCCAGAACCACTAACTAAGGCAGTACCAGTAGTCCCCAGAACCACTAACTAAGGTAGTACCAGTAGTCCCCAGAACCACTAACTAAGGCAGTACCAGTAGTCCCCAGAACCACTAACTAAGGCAGTACCAGTAGTCCCCAGAACCACTAACTAAGGTAGTACCAGTAGTCCCCAGAACCACTAACTAAGGTAGTACCAGTAGTCCCCAGAACCACTACATTTATGCGAAAGTAATTAATTAAACATCACCTGGAGAACCTGCACCCCCAACCCAACCCATAACATAATAACATTGATTAAAAGAACGATCGTAATTTAGACAGTTTTATTTAAATTATGTAATGTAATTTATACTGTCTGTCTGTTATGAGTCTCGGGGGGGGGGGGGGGGAATGTGGTTGCAATTACGCCGTTATTATCATACTGTGAGAGGTGAGAAAATAACTCTTGAGTTGACACACAAACAGACTGTCATGTGTCGTTGATGTCATCCTAGACTTGTCATGTGTCGTTGATGTCATCCTAGACTTGTCATGTGTCGTTGATGTCATCCTAGACTTGTCATGTGTCGTTGATGTCATCCTAGAGTGTCATGTGTCGTTGATGTCATGCTAGAGTGTCATGCGTCGTTGATGTCATCCTAGAGTGTCATGTGTCGTTGATGTCATCCTAGACTTGTCATGTGTCGTTGATGTCATCCTAGAGTGTCATGTGTCGTTGATGTCATGCTAGAGTGTCATGTGTCGTTGATGTCATCCTAGAGTGTCGTGTGTCGTTGATGTCATCCTAGAGTGTCATGTGTCGTTGATGTCATCCTAGAGTGTCATGTGTCGTTGATGTCATCCTAAACTTGTCATATGTCGTTGATGTCATCCTAGAGTGTCATGTGTCGTTGATGTCATCCTAGACTTGTCATGTGTCGTTGATGTCACCCTAGAGTGTCGTGTGTCGTTGATGTCATCCTAGAGTGTCATGTGTCGTTGATGTCATCCTAGACTTGTCATGTGTCGTTGATGTCATCCTAGACTCGTCATGTGTCGTTGATGTCATCCTAGACTTGTCATGTGTCGTTGATGTCATCCTAGAGTGTCATGTGTCGTTGATGTCATCCTAGAGTGCCGTGTGTCGTTGATGTCATCCTGGACTGTCATGTGTCGTTGATGTCATCCTAGACTCGTCATGTGTCGTTGATGTCATCCTAGACTTGTCATGTGTCGTTGATGTCATCCTAGAGTGTCATGTGTCGTTGATGTCATGCTAGAGTGTCGTGTGTCGTTAATGTCATCCTAGTGTGTCATGTGTCGTTGATGTCATCCTAAACTTGTCATGTGTCGTTGATGTCATCCTAGACTGTCATGTGTCGTTGATGTCATCCTAAACTTGTCATATGTCGTTGATGTCATCCTAGACTTGTCATATGTCGTTGATGTCATCCTAGACTTGTCATATGTCGTTGATGTCATGCTTGTGTCGAGGGTGTAAGTAAGTTCGTCGCTCCTGAGTCTTGAGAGTGTTGTTGGTCGAGACTGATCAGATGGGGCAGTACATGCAAGAATTACACAGACATCTAACACAGGCTGTACTTAGTCGCCTTCTTGTGAGGAATAGAGTGTAATATGATGTCGAACTGATACTTGGAACTTGTACCAATATATATTTAATTAAACCCTTTGTGTACAGGGGTGTCTCTCTCTCTGCTGAATAAAATCGTCTGGCGTTAAGTAAATGCAATATTAAAAGTGGCGTCCCTGTAGTGAAATGGTTAAGGGTATATATTTATATATTTTACAGCTTTAGACACTACATATATTATCCTATAGTAACGAATGTAAACAAAATCCTTCTAGTGATGGTTCCTTGACGTCAGATGTAGAAGGAGCCGTAGTAACACCCTCCCTGGCGCGGGAATATCACGGGGTATAACCATTCTTCCCGCCAACAAAAACAGGCGTCGTACAGTATATATTTTTACGTGTGTACCCCAGCGGCGGTTCCTGTCTCGGTCATAGCCTGCAGGAGTGAGTTGGACATGACGACCCACGCGAGGAAGAGCGGCAGTCCAGGATAACACCCGGATGTAATGTTTTTACTTGGTAATATTTAAATAACTGGGGAATTTTCCTAAAAGTGAGGCGTTTATTCTCCTGTTTTAGATAGATTTTTTTTATATTGATGTTTAATTTACACACACACACACACACACACACACACACACACAGAACCTCAATTTCTTCCTTTGTATAATACGAGGCGGGATAGTGTGGTGTGGTAGGTCAGGAACGAATGTGGTACTGTGACACGAAAGGAGGATATGTGTGTGGTGGTGTGGCAGGGGAGTGAGTGAATGTATTGGTGTGGCAGGAGAGTGAGTGAGTGTGGTAGTGTGGCCGTCAGGAGAGTGAGCTTGGTAGTGTGGCCGTCAAAAGTGTGTGAGTGAGTGAGTGTATTGGTGTGGCGGAAGAGTGAGTGAGTGTGGTGGTGGTGGTGTGGCCGTCAGAAGCGCCTTGGGTCATAATGCCTTGGGGGCAGGAGGGGGCGGACGAGGGGGTGGTGGGTGGGCGGGTTTGTGGGCGGGCGGGTAGGCGAGTCACATACATTTACCACCTTCCTTACAGATACGCACAACAACACCTTCAATATATCAAAACTTAAACACGTATCATTACAAGATCAGGTATACAAGCTCACAGTGCTCTCGAGCCATGTGATCAGTAAGAGGTGCTTGAGATGTCGTATTAAAAGGTGCGTGATTGGCAGCGGGGAGCAGTAAGAGAAGGCAACACGTGTGAGGATTGGCCTGAAGCGTCTAATACAGCCCATCCCCACCACTACCAACACCACTACTACCACTACCAACACCACTACCATCACTACCACCATCACTACCACCACTACCACCATCACTACCACCACCACCAACACTACTACCACCAACACGTTTACAACCTCAACTATTATACTTGAAACACTTCATTATTTTCTTTCAAATCTATTTCTTTAATAACTCACTGAAATAATTCTTTTACTAATTATGAACTTTTAGTGTCTGTTAAATTTCAAACGTGGTTATAATATATTTGTTATTTTATATATTCTTATAAGACATATAACTAACACACCTTTTTTTAATTAACTTACCTGTAATTATATATTCAGGTTTTATACGTAAGAAACATTTTATTGGTTTGTGTTTTTATGATTTAATGACGATAAATTTCCTGGATATTACTGAAGAAAAATATTCATGGTCGCCTTTTTAAATATTTATATCAAACTGATCTTAATTTTTGGACCTGTGTTACCTTGTTAACTTAAAACGTGAACTTATTGATGAACCAGACAGAGTTCTTTCTATTACTTCTTTTTTTTAATACGTGGTTAATGATATATTGTAAACGAAACACCAGGATAAATAACTGTGAACTTCATTGATGATTTGGAGATAGTTATACTTTGAGAGAGAGAGAGAGAGAGAGAGAGAGAGAGAGAGAGAGCACAACATATATTTTACTTTCTTATATTTGAACGACCTCTTAACTATCAACCAGAAGTAGACAGGAGTAATTAATAGTCACCTTCCAGTCTGTTGTCACTGCACCTGGTGAGACGAGAGACTTGACTCCATTTTGAGGTAACTTTTTTGTATCTGTACGGGACATTTCCATCCGCAGACACGACTGGTCCACAGAAGGCTTTGAAAAGATGATGTTTTGGTTTTAAATCAATTTGCTTTTGATGTTGTTATTAAGAGGTTAAGTTAAACGATAATTTCAGTGGTGTAGTAAAACTGTTATTTAATATTGGCGAGTTATTATATCCTGAGTCTAGTTGAAATACTTCGTTTTTACCATGAAGAAAACAAGTGACAGTCTCTCTCTCTCTCTCTCTCTCTCTCTCTCTCTCTCTCTCTCTCTCTCTCTCTCTCTCTCTCTCATAGTAAGGCCCTTCAGTCTACCTGCATGTGTAGATGCGTCAGTTATTCTTGCATAACACTTAGCTTTCCAGTATACTGGATCCCATAGGCCCGGCGGCCTATTAGGGGGAGTGTGGATACAGTACACTGTATACTATAAGCCTTCTCTTCCTCCAACTCTTAAAGCTAGACAGGACGGCCTGGGAGTACTTTTGGATGGAACCCGTGACCTTTAGGACAGGCGGTGAGGGCTGTATGCACTCAGCCGCTGCACCAGTCATTCATTAACACCGTAGAGGGAATACACTAAACTATTAAGTGACAAACGATAGAACATGATTTTCTTTTATAAATTATATTACTGTTAAAGCCTGCCAACACAAATCCTCGGCATAATTGCTTTTATTTCTCATAACCGTATGCAATATGGCGGCCATTTGAAGTACTAAGTATAAGACCTTGATTCAGTGTCACGGGGATCATGCCAACAACTGGTGCATCATTAACCCAACAGCCACAAGAATGAACAATTTTCTAAAGCACTACGTCACGACCATAACAGAATTACACTCCTAACATTCATCAACCAAAGCTCACTCACTCTCACTTCCTCGCGGTGAATTTAACATGAGACATTGAATAGTTCACACGTACCCTGTGTTGTTAAGAGGCAACCATTTTCCAGAGTACACCTGACTTCTTAATAAGTATACCCAGTTGACTTATTATATTACGTGTAAACTGTATTAAAGTTAATCTGTCAAATATGAATGATTCGAGAGTGATGTTTTGATACTGTGTTAATATGTTTAACTGTAGTGTATCCACAGAATGACCGCTGAACATGCTCTTTTAATGACTGGCAGGGACATTACGTGGTACTACCCATGAAGGTCCTGGCCATACCTGTCACTTACTGAAGACGTAGGTAGGGTGGGGGGAGGAACCTGGTAGTGATCGTTCATTATAATCAAGTCTGCCACACCTGACGTTCGAGTCTTCCCCACAACAACGACTTGGCTCTTGTCTAGTGCCTCGTTACACGTTATCCACGGCAGGTCCTCCACACACCCGGCAGGTTATATTTTTCTGTTGTCTTGATAACATACAGAATAAGATCACCCCTGCCTAGATTGCCTTTAGGCCATGGGGCTTTCTGAACGCTGTTATATGTAACAAAAACATAAAGAAGTTAAACAAGTGGTAAAACGGAATCATTTTTAACGCGTTGCTGTACCGGTCACTGCAGGGCTAAGTTAGCGTTTTACTCGTGCCTCAGGGTTGATGAAGCGTCTCCTGTACCCGTCAGTGTGAGTTAGTTCTTTCAAAATGCTTCTCCCAACATTTAAATCCTTTTGTAAGCGTGACTGTACATCCACCAAACTTCATCTCATGCACTGGCCTTCTGAGTACCACAGCTGCACCTGATCGTCAGTTACCAAACCACTTTGTACCACCGAGCGTCGCTGCTATGAGTGTTTGTTTACTTCTTCAGTTGAAAGACTGTTGACGAAATATTGAGTGCTGACGCTTGTGGCCAGAGACAGCTGTGCTGGGATCAGCTCAGGTTGCATAATTCTACCCACGTTGACTCCACACCTTGACGTTTAAGAGTTCTTTAATGATTTATTGGAGCACAGTTTGAGAGTCCTCTCGTCTGCTGGGTGTTAGGTGACCAGGAGAGTGACATATGAAAGGCACACACCTGAGTTGGTGAAATATAGAAAATGTAATTACTCTCTCTCTCTCTTCTCTCTCTCTCTCTCTCTCTCTCTCTCTCTCTCTCAGCGAAGTAACATGTATGTATGGTAGTCAAGTGACACGTACCACTGTCAGCCACACCACGAGTCCTTTGTCAAGTAAGTAGGACATCGTGTGTGTGTGTGTGTGGCGGTGTTGACCGTTATGATAATGATGAGGTGGCCTGGGGCTTGCCTGTGCCTGGGGCCACAACATCACGGTGGCCACCTACGGGGCCACGCCGCCGGGCCACGCGATCATGTTATCACAACCTGATATTCATTTCTTAATATTTTATTGTCCGCCTATATATATATATATATATATATATATATATTATATATATATATAATATATATATATATATATATATATATACTAGCGGAATCGCCACCCTCTGGGCGGCTCTTTCGCTAGGCCACGGTAGGACGCCACCTTCCGGGAGGCTCCACATTGTCTCACTGTAGTGCATTAAGGTAGACCACATTTTTGGTTTTGCCATTAGCAGCAAGTATGTACAGATTTTTGCCAGTTCCCGCTCTGTAGCATCCAACATAGAATTGTCCATGAGAGAAGCAAGGAAACACCAGGTTTAGGCCAACCAACTTTAGGGACTGTCCCTGGCTTTTGTAGATGGTCATGGCAAAGCTCACTTTAACCGGGAACTGAAGTCGCTTGAACTCAAATGGCAGGTCAGTGGTGATGAGAGGTATCCTTGGTATAAAAACGTCCTCTCCTTTAGCTTTTCCTGTCAGTATTGTAGCTTCCAGTACATGTGGCATCATGTTCTTCTTGTGAGCGACTCGTCTCTCATTTTGAGTATGATGTCTCGTTTCTCAAACTCTTGACAGACAAACAGGATGGCTACTTCATCAACTACAGGAGCATTGAATCTTCTTTCATGTTTTCCTTAGGGGTCGTGTCTGCTTTGATCCTGACTTTGTACTCGTCAGAAGGCATGTTTTCCAGGGCATTTTTAAATGACTGTACATACGTGTTGCGCTCATGCAGCATTTCTTGGATAGATAGGACAATGTCATGTCTGACACCTTGAATGTTGCCACACCTGGTAGTAGTCTGCTGTTCATGATCTCTCATGAAGTAGATTTGGAGGAACTTTGCCTGCTCATCTTCCAGTGGTAAGAGGGATCCTGCTTTGTGATAGACTTGACCCTGGACTTTGAATGTTGATATGTATCCGTGCTCACGAACTACTCTGGTAGCTCCAAAGGATGTCATCTGTAAGTATGAATTGTACTTCAGTATATTTTCCAAGAAGTGTTTTGACTCTGGTGTTGTTCCCAGCATGAGAGTCTTCAATGGTTGTGGTGGTTTTTCCAAATTTGGCAGTCGTACTTTCCCATGAGAGCAGCACAGTCCAGCAGATTCTCCTTTATACTTCTTTGCACCGCAGTGTTCACATTTCTTATCCATGTTGCCAATGACAACAGAGGGATACTTTTCATATTCTATCTCATTGTCATAGTTAAATGCTGCTCTTACAAGTGGATGCCACTGTGTATTCTTTCTTAGAATTCTGGATCCTGCAGCTCTCTGTTTATTAGCATTCAAACGAATTTCATGTGCTTGATCATTTTCTAGAGAAGGCCTTTCTGCTGTTTGCTATCTGTCAGCATTAAGACGGGATTCCTTTTCCTGATCTGTTTCCTGGGACCGACTGTCCGCTCCGGGCGGCTCATCCGCTAGGCCACGGTAGGACGCCACCCTCCGGGAGGCTCCACATTGTCTCACTGTTCAGTTCCCAAAACTTCTTCTTCCATCAATAGTGCATCAGCGGTGTATGTAAGTTCCACCATGTTTTTCACTACAACGGTACAGCAAAGTATATTTTTTTAGAATTAAACAGTTATTATTTTATTGTCTAATCATCACTACATATAACATCATCCATCATCACTACAAATAGCACCTTCCATCATCACTACATATAACGCCATCCATCATCACTACATATAACACCACCCATCATCACTACATATAACACCACCCATCATCACTACATATAACACCATCCATCCTCACTACATATAACACCATCCATCATAACTACAAATAACACCATCCATCATCACTACATATAACACCACCTATCATCACTACATATAACATCATCCATCATCACTACATGTAACACCATTCATTATCACTACATATAACACCACCCATCATAACTACATATAACACCATCCATCATTACTACATATACCACCCATCATCACTACATATAACACCACCCATCATCACTGCATATAACATCATCCATCATCACTACATATAACACCACCCATCATCACTGCATATCACATCATCCATCATCACTACATATAACACCATCCATCATCACTACATATAACATCATCCATCATCACTACATATAACACCACCCATCATCACTGCATATAACATCATCCATCATCACTACATATAACACCACCCATCATCACTGCATATAACATCATCCATCATCACTACATATAACACCATCCATCATCACTACATATAACACCACCCATCATCACTACATATAACATCATCTATCATCACTACAGATCGGTAAAGTAGTTTCCGAGATTTTCGTGCGGACACACAGACATACTTCTTTGTTATATTTATGTATATATATATATATGTATATATATATATATATATATATATATATATATATATATATATATATATATATATATATATATATGAAAAAATCTATACATGTCTGTATGTATGTATGTATGTGCCCCAATTCTAATGGTTGAATTAGGTTAGGTTAGGTTAGGTTAAGGTTAAGATAAGGTTAAGGTTAGGTTAAGGTTAGGCTAAAGTTAAGGTTAGGTTACCGCGTCTTGGGTAGTCTAACCTATCAGATGCGGGCTCTATTGCATGTCTTTTCACCACACTATATACAATGACCACTCGGAGCATGAGGCGGAATAACTCGTGCGGAGAAATATACCTACAGTCATGAGGGTAAATTTTCATGAGACTCTGACCTTGATAACACCCAACCCCTGTGAGGATAGAGTGTTAATGCCTGGTCATATCTCTGGCCCGATGAAACAGATTTATAACGTAATATTTACCATTTCCATTGATACTCTATTGTGTTATAAATTTAGATGGTTGGTTCTTAGTGTGTGTGTGTCTGTGTGTGTGTGTGTGTGTGTGTGTGTGTGTGTGTGTGTGTGTGTGTGTGTGTAAGATAAATAACTCTTTTTATTCTTAAACACTCATTATAATCATCCAAAATATCTTACGCACTTATATATTTACATTTAATTAGTGTTAGCTCACCTGTGTCACCTGGAGCGTCGTTCTGTCACAGGTGTCCATTCTGAAACCTGACGTCGCCTGTAGCCAAGACTGCCGCCGGGTGCGTTGCTGTCTTAACTGGTGGCTGATGGTGGTAATTATTTCCTTCACGTTCTTATTATGACCCAAGCTCCTCCTCTGAACACACACACACACACACACACGGGAGCTGCCATAGATGTTATTGATACACCCTTGACCTCCCTCTAACCGCATGGATAAAAACCACTCAATATTGAGTTTAGTCTGCGTGGGTTTGTATGACGTCGCCGTGGGTTTGTGAGTATGACGTCACTGTGGGTTTGTGAGTATGACGACAACCATCCACCCATAATACTAAAAAAATCATTGCAATTATATAGATTTAGAAGGATTTTTTTTTACATATTTTTTTTTCTTTTATAATATTAGGTAGACGTGTGTGTTAACCCCAGAGAGACCAAATATATTGTTGTCTTAAAGAAATCACCTCTGTTTGGTCACCTTACTAACCGCTGATGACTTCTGTGTTTCTTGTTCATTTGTTACTCCTATGCTATCTCACCTCTCCTTCATTTCACCCCCTCACCATTCCCCTTCACTTCAACCCTAACCATTTCCCTTCACTTCAACCCTCACCATTCCCCTTCACTTCACCCCTCACCATTCCCCCTCACTTCAACCCTCACCACTCCCCTTCACTTCAACCCTCACCATTCCCCTTCACTTCACCCCTCACCATTCCCCCTCACTTCAACCCTCACCATTCCCCTTCACTTCAACCCTCACCACTCCATCTACACCACCACAGCACACCTCAAACTTCACCAACATTCATCACATCGACTGTACAGAGGGGGAGAGGGGGGTGTATCCCAGCATTTCGACCCAGTTATTTGGAGTTATTTGGTTCTGACAATTTTTAGCTGTGAAGGCAGAGAGAATGACACGAGTAGCAACACATAGGAAGATACATAGGAAGATACATAGGAAGATACATAGGAAGATACATAGGAAGACACATAGGAAGATACATAAGAAGATACATAGGAAGATACATAGGAAGATAAATAGGAAGATACATAGGAAGACCGTCAAAATCCGTAGAGGCAAAATCCTAGTATAGTCATAACCCCCAGATAGCGTTTGGATAGATCCTCGTCCCTGGGTCTTAAAGGGACCCCCCATCCCTCCCCCAAGGCCACTGTCTCAGGATTTGTCTGTTTTTATCCATTGATCTAGCACCTGGATGTACCTCTTTTTATCCTACGGCTTTTCATCAGTTAACTCTAATAACATAAACGAGAGAAAAAAAAAAATGAAACTCGCTCAGTCACCCAGCCAACACTACCTTCAACCACCCTCCTCCTCTCCCCCCCCCCCCCTCCAAAGTCTATTATTAGTCTGGTATTAGTGGTTTGATTAGGTCATCCTTGGCATTATAATTTCTATAAGCTGTCATTTTCATATCATCAGGTCTTTTCTCATCCACAATGACTTTAATAACTACCTAAGTCTCTTTAAGTATATACTCATCCTTGTTTTCGTCTCTCAAGGATAATGCATACTTGTTCCTTGACCCAGTTTGACCTCTTGTCTTCCCGTGTGTCTGTGGTTGAGGTCCCCCCCCCCCCCCCTCAAGTTCCTCTGGACATTAACCAAGTCTGTTTTAGAATAATTTGTTCTAGCGTCCAGTATAGGTCTCTTTCACCTGTCCACACTCTCACCTGTCCACCCTCTGACCTGTACACCCTCTCACCTGTCCACCCTCTCACCTGTCCACCCTCTCACCTGCACACCCTCTCACCTGTCCAACCTCTCACCTGCACACCCTCTCACCTGTCCAACCTCTCACCTGCACACCCTCTCACCTGTACACCCTCTCACCTGTCCACCCTCTCACCTGTCCACCCTCTCACCTGTACACCCTCTCACCTGCACACCCTCTCACCTGTACACCCTCTCACCTGTCCACCCTCTCACCTGTCCACCCTCTCACCTGTCCACCCTCTCACCTGTACACCCTCTCACCTGTCCAACCTCTCACCTGTACACCCTCTCACCTGTCCACCCTCTCACCTGTCCACCCTCTGACCTGTCCACCCTCTCACCTGTCCACCCTCTCACCTGTCCAACCTCTCACCTGTACACCCTCTCACCTGTACACCCTCTCACCTGTCCACCCTCTCACCTGTCCACCCTCTCACCTGTCCACCCTCTCACCTGTCCACCCTCTCACCTGTACACCCTCTCACCTGTCCACCCTCTCACCTGTCCACCCTCTGACCTGTACACCCTCTCACCTGTCCAACCTCTCACCTGTACACCCTCTCACCTGTCCACCCTCTCACCTGTCCACCCTCTGACCTGTCCACCCTCTCACCTGTCCACCCTCTCACCTGTCCACCCTCTGACCTGTCCACCCTCTGACCTGTCCACCCTCTCACCTGTCCACCCTCTCACCTGTCCACCCTCTCACCTGTCCACCCTCTCACCTGTCCACCCTCTCACCTGTCCACCCTCTCACCTGTACACCCTCTGACCTGTCCACCCTCTCACCTGTCCACCCTCTCACCTGTACACCCTCTCACCTGTCCACCCTCTCACCTGTCCACCCTCTGACCTGTCCACCCTCTCACCTGTCCACCCTCTCACCTGTCCACCCTCTCACCTGTCCACCCTCTCACCTGTACACCCTCTCACCTGTACACCCTCTCACCTGTCCAACCTCTCACCTGTACACCCTCTCACCTGTCCACCCTCTGACCTGTCCACCCTCTGACCTGTCCACCCTCTGACCTGTCCACCCTCTCACCTGTCCACCCTCTCACCTGCACACCCTCTCACCTGTCCACCCTCTCACCTGTCCAACCTCTCACCTGTCCACCCTCTCACCTGTCCACCCTCTCACCTGTCCACCCTCTCACCTGTCCACCCTCTCACCTGTACACCCTCTCACCTGTCCACCCTCTCACCTGTCCACCCTCTCACCTGTCCACCCTCTCACCTGTCCACCCTCTCACCTGTCCACCCTCTCACCTGTCCACCCTCTCACCTGTCCACCCTCTCACCTGTCCACCCTCTCACCTGTCCACCCTCTCACCTGTCCACCCTCTCACCTGTCCACCCTCTCACCTGTACACCCTCTCACCTGTCCACCCTCTCACCTGTCCACCCTCTCACCTGTCCACCCTCTCACCTGTCCACCCTCTCACCTGTACACCCTCTCACCTGTACACCCTCTCACCTGTCCAACCTCTCACCTGTACACCCTCTCACCTGTCCACCCTCTCACCTGTCCACCCTCTCACCTGTACACCCTCTCACCTGTCCACCCTCTCACCTGTGCACCCTCTCACCTGTCCACCCTCTCACCTGTCCAACCTCTCACCTGTCCACCCTCTGACCTGTCCACCCTCTCACCTGTACACCCTCTCACCTGTCCACCCTCTCACCTGTCCACCCTCTCACCTGTCCACCCTCTCACCTGTACACCCTCTCACCTGTCCACCCTCTCACCTGTCCAACCTCTCACCTGTCCACCCTCTGACCTGTCCACCCTCTCACCTGTACACCCTCTCACCTGTCCACCCTCTCACCTGTCCAACCTCTCACCTGTCCACCCTCTCACCTGTCCACCCTCTCACCTGTCCACCCTCTCACCTGTCCAACCTCTCACCTGTACACCCTCTCACCTGTACACCCTCTCACCTGTCCAACCTCTCACCTGCACACCCTCTCACCTGTCCACCCTCTCACCTGTCCACCCTCTCACCTGTCCACCCTCTCACCTGTCCAACCTCTCACCTGTCCACCCTCTGACCTGTCCACCCTCTCACCTGTCCACCCTCTGACCTGTCCACCCTCTGACCTGTCCACCCTCTGACCTGTCCACCCTCTCACCTGTACACCCTCTCACCTGTACACCCTCTCACCTGTCCACCCTCTCACCTGTACACCCTCTCACCTGTACACCCTCTCACCTGTCCACCCTCTCACCTGTCCACCCTCTCACCTGTACACCCTCTCACCTGTCCACCCTCTCACCTGTCCACCCTCTCACCTGTACACCCTCTCACCTGTACACCCTCTCACCTGTACACCCTCTCACCTGTCCACCCTCTCACCTGTACACCCTCTCACCTGTCCACCCTCTCACCTGTACACCCTCTCACCTGTCCACCCTCTCACCTGTCCACCCTCTCACCTGTCCAACCTCTCACCTCTACACCCTCTCACCTGTCCACCCTCTCACCTGTACACCCTCTCACCTGTCCACCCTCTCACCTGTCCACCCTCTCACCTGTCCACCATCCTCGTACCTGTTCACCTTCATATGGAATGCTGCTTTTATATTGGATAAGATTGAATTAGGTTAAGTTAGGTTAGGTTAGGTTAAATTAGGTTATTGATATTGAAACAGTTTATTTAGCCAGAAGAACACAGATAGAGTCAATTAAAAATCATAATATTAACATGGCTGAGCCAGTTGGAAGCCTGAGCTCTCCTGTAGGGGAATGGGACAACTGGCCGCCGCCATCTGGCCGCCGCGGACTGGGGGTAAACTGCAAACGCCTAATTTTGCGCTCTCAAGGCAGGTTAGGTTAGGTTAGGTACTTCATGGGCTGCGGCCAGATGGCGGCGGCCAGTTGTCCTAGACCCCTCCTGTAGGCACCTGATATATACTGTACATTTATCTCAAGGAAGTATTATGTAACATTTAGTATCATCTGGAATAGCACAATAGCATGGTGGTAATAAGAGCATCTCATAATGTTACCACGGTTATCACTTCGATATTTATTTATTTTATTTTTATTTTATTCATTTTTTTTACATTTATATTATTAGTATATACATAATTTACAGTGGAATTGAAAAACATAAATATGATAAGTGAGGGAAGCAGTACAGCATGGGTTGTATTAAGGTGGACCAAGAGGACAGAGCTGTCAGGATTATGTCTAGTTGGCAAATATATTTCTTGCAATGGTAGTTTTTATCTGTCTACATGATAATTTCTGATAAAACAGTTTTGGTGGTACAATAAAAGCAGGTATATAATGTAGGTATTACAAAAAAATATTAATTCTTAGATAATAGATATTTTTTAAGAGATGATTTAAAGGAAAGGAGCATAGTTTTTGCTGGGATGGGTGGGGGTAAGTTGTTCCACACCTTCACACCGTGATATTTTATGGAGGTCTGGGACTGAGAGGAGGGCATGGGGGATGGTCTTAGTAGCTCTGGGTGCCTCAAGTTGTATCTCTGATTATTCCGGAACTGGAAATGATTATTGTCAAGCAAGTGATTGATAGATTTGTAAACAAAGAAGGCACAGCAGTAGGTGTTAATATCTTCGAATTTTAACATTTTCAATTTAGCAAATTGTTCGTTTGTGTGATTTTTTTTCTTCGAGTGGGTCATTGTCCGTACAACTCTCTTTTGTGCAGTAACCAGGGATTGTGTTTTTGAAGAGTCAGAGGTCCCCCATAGTGTATGGCAGTGTATCAGGTGTTGGTAAACAAGATGATAATAGATTTCTTTCATCTGCTGTAAGAGTGAGTGACTGTCGAGTGTGATACATGATACCGCACTGTTTATTGACTTTACTGAGAATGGCTTGTATGTGGTTTCTCCAGCTAAGTTTCTCATCAACAATAACTCCGAGGAATTTAGTATTTTGTTCGCGTTTTAAGACTGTATTACCAAGGTACAGGGGGTCCAAATCTGGGGGTAAGTTTTTGTTTCTGTGAAAGATCTTGAAGTGGGTTTTTTTTTCGAGGTTTAAGGTCAGTTTGGTTATGAATAAATGAACAACAACAGTAATACAAGTGGTGGTACGTTCAATATTCATCTCTCACTTCATGCGACACCGAGAGATGGAATAGATGAGGGGTGGTGAGGGAAGAATTGAGGGGGAATGATAAGCGGTGAAGTGAGGGGGAATGGTGAGGGGGATGAAGTGAGGGGGAATGGTTAGGGGGTGAAGTGAGGGGGAGGTGAGGTAGTATAAGAGTAACATATAAACAAGAGACATACAACATTTTTTGTCCTCATCAATATCTTCACAAGAATCTCATTTTAAGTTTGTTTACAGGAGCAACTTTTCTTGTCCATACCGAAGAGAGTATTTATTTATCTTTTTTTCAATACCTAATGGTTTATGGTTTGTTTATTTTACTAACCTAACCTAACCTAATAAGGAGAAATATTACATGAAAAACTATACACGATATAAAAAAAAAACCAATATATTACAATTAAGAAAAACCCCCCAGAAAACTAAAATCACTCGACATATATTTCTTCACACCCTCATCTTGCATCTATACTGCATACAGAGTGAACGTTGGATTTCCATATTGATTATACAGCAGTTCTAATACTTACCGTGTATACTAAATAGATCCGTCAAGCTCATTAATTTTATACTTGTGCTAATATATATTACACAAGGGACGAGTTTACTATATACTACGGTACCTATGATAATTTTTTTGGTGTTATATATGATTTTTTATTTATTTTCCTCATTCGACGTTTTAGCTTCTTTTGGTTGGGTTTGGTTGGGTTTACGTTGGGTTTACGTTGGGTTGATTGAAATATAGTGACCATAGGTTAGGTTACATTAGGTTAGGTCCACCTCAGAGCTCACCAACGAAGGTAACATCATTAATAATTTGTATCATTGTGTCATCGTTGAGTGATTGTCATACTTGATTATGAGTGACAGCAAAGGGTAGTGTGTGTGTGTGTGTGTGTGTGTGTCGGGGGAAAGGGATTGGATAAAGTCACTCATCACTAGCTTAATCAGGGACTCGCTATATAGCTGGGAAGATGTAAGTGAGAGACACACACACTATCGATCCAAGTTTGTGTCCTGAGACCGAGAAAAGTGAGTGAGCTAGAATGATAATTTTAACCGGGTGAGGGGGCGTGGTGAGGGGGCGTGCTGAGGGGGTGAGATGAGGTGGTCGATACAACAGATAGAAATAATTGTTTTTTTTTGGAGGGGGGTAAGTTCAAGCTTAAGCCAGAGAAGGTCATGGCTGAGGGGGGGGGGGAAGTTCAAGCTTAAGCCAGAGAAGGTCATGGCTGAGGGGGGGTAAGTTCAAGCTTAAGCCAGAGAAGGTCATGGCTGAGGGGGGGGTAAGTTCAAGCTTAAGCCAGAGAAGGTCATGGCTGAGGGGGGGTAAGTTCAAGCTTAAGCCAGAGAAGGTCATGGCTGAGGGGGGGGGGGGGAATACACAAAGGGGTACTGGGAAAATGAGAACGGATGGAGACACAAATGCTTCTTCCTCCATGATAGGACACGGGAAGGATGACTACATAGTTAAGAAGGAAGTACAGCATAATAATTAGCGTGGGTCATTTGCCGGTGGGGGGAGGGAATTAGAGTTTCTGTAAAGAGATAAGAACACAGACATGATGATTGAGGGGTAAAACATGGACAAAGTTAGAGTTTAGTGTAGCTGCTCTCATGTGTAACACTGTACCTGTAATAGTCAAGACTGGGTGACTGAAGATGATTATTAGTTGCAGTGAGATTAATTATTTTTTTTCCTACCCTGATTCACTGTCATCATGAACTTGTATTGATGAAAAGATTTGTGATAAAAAAGAAAAAAAAAACAATCCAGGATCTGTCTAGCAGCTAAAAAAAAAAAATAGGAATACATCAGTGTCCTTGGGAAATGCCCCCTCGGAGACAGCAACCAACATCCACCCACTTACCTGTTGAATGATTGGACAACCTCCCTATGCGTTTTACTGTGTCATTCAGGTTCTTCTACTATCAAGCACCTGAGTTTACCTGTGTGTGTCTATACCTTATACCAGCATAGGTGGGTTTTTTTTTTTCAGAGCATAAGACCACCAACCTACATCCTGTACTGGATATGTTGATAGTAAAATGTAAGAGAGAAGAAGAGGAAAAAATGAGGAGATAGGGTAATGTGGAATAAAGGTGGTGGATGGGGAGTGTATGTTGGAATGTAGAAAATGTGAAGAATGTTGGTTTATTTGAGTGTGTGGTGTTGGTGGTGTTAGTGAAGCCTTGGGTTCAGCCTCAGCAGGGCATCAGTGTGATAAAGGAAGCCACAGGGAAGTCATCATGTCTGAAGCTCTCTCACTCGTAGCTGGTAAATGAAAATAAAGTTAAACCCGTAGAAGCAAATAAATAAAACGTAAGAGTAAAAACAATAAAACAAACAAATTGATAAAATAAGAATAAGGTGAAAAAAGAAAATCAAGAAAATATGATCATTTTAGGTGAAGCAATAATCAAGAAAGTGGGACCGATTAAAACACACTAATGATTTATAACGAAAAACAACTAAATAAAATTAAGTCATAACAAAGACGAAGAATAACAACATTGTACAAATAATATAAACTAGAGTTACAGTCGATCACTTATTGATGGCGATTGACTAGAGGGAAAGAGTGATGACCCATTATTCCAAGATGGGTCATTAGCAAGGTCAAGAGGTCAGTGTGTGTGTGATGTAGTCAGTGAGTTAAGTCAGTCAGGATGTGTAGTCATAGGGCTAGCTTAAGCATATATGAGTCTGGAAATCAGAAAAATAAATTTGTGAATGAAAAATAATTGAAAAAGTAGAGGAAAATAATTAATTGTAATCAAATATTTTCGTTCATCTAGATTCTAGAGGGACATACATACATACATACATACATACATACATACATACATACATACATAATAAATCCTAATAAATTACTTGACTTATTTTTCTCAATGACATTTTATTTTTAAGTATCAATTAACTCAAGATTTTGTTAGGATTTCTTTTTAATATATATATATATATATATATATATATATATATATATCATAGTATATATATATATACAGTATATAGTATATCTATATATATATATATATATAGATATATATAATATATAGTATAGTATATATATATTGTATCAGTTAACAAAAATAATATTAATGTTATATAATTTTTTTAATTTTTTTTAATAATATGTGATCTTTTAACATTCCTCTGTGTACAAGGTTGGCGTCCTAGGTCATCAGCTTCTTGTAACACACACACACACACAGGTTAGTTTAGGTTATGATAGTTTAGGTTAGTTTAAGTGAGATTAGGTTAGGTTAAAAATTCCTTGAAATAATGACTTACAGTACTGAGGGTTAATTTGGTCAGCCATCTTTGTGTGTCTGGTAATTCACGTGGTGGATTTCCCTAAAACAAAAATTACTCAGATAATCTTTTAATCCCATGAGAAGGTGTGCGTTTGTTTAAGGGGGGGGAGGGAGGTGCGTGGGTGGGGGAAGGGACGTATGTGTGTTGGGTGAGGTGTGTGTGGGGGGGGGGGGCAGTGTAGCAGACATGGGGAACTTGGATCATCGATGGGGAAATGGGGAATTTTCGATTTCAATTTGGGGAATTTCCGCACTGAATCAAAATTTTATTCCTATTTATTGAAGTGTTGTGGAAGATCCGAGATAACAAGTGGCGATGATATCCTTGTGTTTCCTATTACGCCTTCCCGACTCTAGTGGTGGAGCGATAACACCCGTATCTTACACTAATATGTCAAGGGTTCGAGCCTCGTCCTGGACACACGTGAGAAGGGGGTTATCCAGTGTGACCCTACCAGACACCACAAGTTACCCGGTTTCCTCTTGTGCTAACACTGGGTAAACAGCTCAAACGCCTAGTAAGCTGATAAGTGGCGAATATGGTAAATAAATCAGGTAATCTAAAAAGAGAATATTAACCAAGACACTAGTTAGAATGGTCCATCTAGATGTTATCCTTGTTTCAGTTTCTCAGTTCGTGATAAACTATTGGACAAGATGAACTCATGTGTATAAGGAATGTAATTTATCGATTATCTTAATGTTTCTCTTAAAAATCGACCTTAAATCAATTTTTAGGTTATTGTATTTATAATTTAATTACTAATGTAAAAAAATCGTTCTTCTAGTCTTATTCACATTAACAAACTTTGACCATACTGTTATTTTATATTTACTGTTACCGTACCACATATTGTTCGCTTTATTAAATAATGACACCGATTTTTTACTGAAATGCTAAGAAAAATATCGGAATTTTTGCTTCTGGATTTGGGAAATTTTAGACTACACCTTCTGGCAACACTGATGGTGTGTGTGTGTGTGTGTGTGTGTGTAGGAGGTGTTTGGGGTGAGCATTGTGTTAAGACCGAGGACCTCGCACCCGGAACCCCGCCCACCCACACCATGATTACCTCCTTTTGTACACCCCTCAGCACCTCCCCCTCACCCCTCCTCCTCTCACTCCCCCCCCCCACCTCTCTTCCTCTCACTTCCCCCCCACCCCTCTTCCTTCCCCCACCCCTCTTCCTCCCCCCACCTCTCACTTCCTCCCCACCTCTCACTTCTCTTTTCACCTCACCTCCCCCTCACCTCCCCCTCCTCACCCCCCATCGTGCCACCCGGACCCTGCCGGCGTCTCCCTCATAATCACGGATTTGTATGTAAAAATTCCGGTCTGTTTATGTCGTTAGTAACAGGAAGTGTTATTTTTTTTTCTTAATGCTCGAGATCCGCCTCATGCATTCCCTGGCGGATGTGTGTGTGTGTGTGTGTGTGTGTGTGTAAAATAATAAATTATAATAATAATAAACGGTTTATTAATAGAGTTGCAGCCGGTGGCTGAAAATATACAGATTTACATTTGATTTAGACATAATGATATAATATGCATTGAATACATTTACAGGGTTGTATAGTACATAAATCAGGAGTTGTTTATTAGATGGGATGGTGCTATTCTTATATCTATCGGTGCGGGCTCTTATGGGCTGAATTTTGTTGTAGTGGCAGACTGCGCGAGGTGGGTGGGGGTAACTGGTGGCAGGAGGTGGCGATGACGAGGGTGGTGCATTAGTTGGTTGCCAAACCTTTCCAGTGCTTGGTGGTGGAGGTCACTGAGAGATGGCATTTCCAGGGTGGAGAGAGCGTTGGCGTAGCCGGAGTATTCTGCGCCAAGCATGATTCTGCAGGCCCTTTTCTGTACCTTCTCTAGCTGACCTCACTAGGGGAAAGGTCACGGCAGGGTTAGCTCCAGAGGGATAATTATCAGATATGGCCAGTGATATGTGCGGTCTTGGGTATGAGAGTTTGTTGACCAAACTGGAGTGGTCCACTGAAGAATTGGCGAGGTCCAAGTTAGAAATTGAGAGGGCCACGTTGGAGAACCTGAAATTAAGGAAAGAGCTGGCGAAGTTAAAAGGAGAGGCTGGACGAGTAAAGCCAGTGTCTGACGAAAAATCAAACGAGTGGAAAGTCGTGAGTAGTGGTAGGACCAAGCTGGTGGTGAAGAAGCACACGAAGGATACGACAACAACGACAACAACAGCTAAGTGTACCAACCCGTTCAGTCCCTTGATAGACGAATTGGACGTTAGTACAGTCAGGGGCAGGGATGACAAGGAAGGTATAAAAACTTTAATTGTTGGTGACTCACAGGTAAGGTACATGGACAGGGCCTTTTGTGGTAAAAACAAAAATAGGATGAGGGTGTGTTTGCCAGGAGCTGGGGTGGGGGATATAGTTGACAGGATGGACAATATCTTGTCTGGTAATGGGAACAAACCCATTGTCTGCCTCAGTGCAGGAGGCAATGATATTGGCCGGTGAAGGAGCGAGGAACTTCTTGATAAGTTCAAGGCAGCCATAGATCGTATTAGGACTAAGGGAGGGATCCCTATCATATGCGGTGTCCTGCCTAGAAGGAGAGTTGGCAGTGAATGGTTGTCAAGGGCAGCTGGTGTTAACGACCGTCTTGACAGATATTGCAAGTCAATATCAGTCCCATTCATTGACAACTGGGACAACTTCTATGGCAGAAGGGACCTTTATGCTAGGGATGGGGTGCACCTGTCTAGGGATGGAGTAGCAACCCTGGCTGGGGCTCTAGAGGGGGCAGTTCAAAAGATATCGAAGTCTTTAAACTGCTAAGAGAACATAGGGGCACGGGGGTGGAGGAGACTGCAGTGGGAGCGGGTAAACAAGGCGAAAGATTACAAGGAAATAGTGTTAGGAATGATGACAAACTAAATTAGACAGGGAGTTTAAAACTAAACGCGGTAAGGGAAGGACTCAGAACACGACTAACTTAAATGTATACTACGCGAACAATAGAAGTATGAGAAACAAAATGGATGATATTAAGGCCTTGGTATGTACCGAAGAAATCGATATAATTGCATTCACTGAAACATGGATCAACCTAGACACACGTGAATTACCAGTCGAATACCAAATTGCGGGTTACAAACTGTTCCATACCGATAGGCAGACCAGGAAAGGAGGCGGAGTAGCAATCTATGTTAGGGATAATCTGAAGTGTGAAATAAATAAGGAAATAAAAACTGAGAGGAATACAGAAACAATTTGGATAGAATTAAGCGACGGTCGGGAAAAATTAATCACAGGAGTAATATATAGACCCCCAATCTTGATAGCGTCAATGAGCGACTTATCTGGGATGAAATGCGCAGGGCTTCCATACACAACAAAGTCTGTATAGTAGGCGACTTTAACCTTGGCCAAATAGATTGGACTGTCCTTACGGGTAACTCAGAATCAGAGGATTTTCTCGAGACGATCCAGGACTGTTTCCTAAGTCAACATATAACCGAACCCACACGGGGTAATAATATACTGGATTTAGTTCTGTCCAACAGAGAAAACCTCATTAGCAATGTCGAGGTAGGGAACGAACTTGCAAACAGCGATCACAAAGAAATTCGATTCCAGTTAGATTTTCAGGGCAGACGGAAGGAAAATTCCACTAAAGTACCAGATTTCAGAAGGGCAAACTTTGACAGTTTAAAGAGGCAGCTGAGAGAGGGGGTGTTGCGCTTGGCCGTGAACCTGACAGATGACACAGACCTGATAACGAGATCTGAGATTGCCGAGTTCCACGACAATTTAAATAGTGAGTTACTTAATGCACAAAGGCAGAACATACCATACAAAAAACTCAGATCAGACAACAATGACCCTAAATGGATAAATAATTATTTAAAGAACATCATTGGCCAAAGGAAGGCTATAGGTAGAAGGATAAATCGTGGCGAAATTCACCTCCGGGACTATTATAGGGTATTGGCGAGTAGGGTTAAAACCGAGATAAGGAAAGCAAAGAGGAATAATGAGGTAAGGATAGCAAGGGAGGCGAAGACAAACCCCAAAGGATTCTACCAAATGTATCAAACTAAAACACGAGAAAAGATTGGACCAATACGGTCAGACTCCGGCGAGCTCACTGATAACGACGGAGAAATGAGCAATAATTTGAATAAATATTTTTCAACAGTTTTCACCACCGAAAATTTAAACATGATACCCGAGGCACCGACTCTATTCAGAGATAGTGAAGAAAACAAATTAAGTGAGATAGTAGTGACTAGTAACGATGTTAGTAAGCAAATAGACAAACTAAAGCCTAATAAGTCACCTGGTCCCGATGAGATATTTGCCAGAGTATTAAAGGAATGTAAGGAAGAGCTTAGTATGCCCTTAGCAAAGTTGTTTAACATGTCCTTAAAACAGGTGTAGTACCAGAATCCTGGAGGATAGCGAATGTAATACCGATTTTCAAGAAGGGGGATAGATCACAATCCTCTAACTACCGCCCAATCAGTCTAACATCAATAGTAGGCAAATTACTGGAAGCAATCATTTCAAACTCTATTCGAAATCACCTGGAGAAGCACCGATTGATCAATGATTCCCAGCATGGCTTCACAAGCGGACGTACTTGCCTAACTAATCTATTAACATTCTTTTGATCAGTTTTCGAATCAGTGGACGAGGGGCACAATTATGATGTGGTATATCTCGACTTTAGCAAAGCCTTCGACAGAGTCCCCCACGAAAGACTAATTAGAAAGGTAGAAGCTCATGGCATCAAAGGTGACATCCTTAAATGGATTAGGGCGTGGTTACAGGACAGGAAACAGCGAGTGAGCATTAACGGCACGAAGTCCCATTGGAGCAACGTCACAAGTGGAGTTCCCCAAGGCTCAGTACTTGGACCATTATTGTTTATTATATACATAAACGACATAGATATCGGCATAGACAGCAACATAAGTAAATTTGCTGATGACACTAAAATAGGACGTGTTATCAAATCTGACGAGGACTCGGCAAAACTACAGGAAGATCTAAAAAAAATTTTCCAATGGTCTGACAAATGGCAGATGAAATTCAATGTCGACAAATGTAAAGTACTCAGTATAGGAGATGTAAACAGGGAAACCAGATACCAGATGAACAACGATGCCATAGAGAAATCCGACTGCGAGAGAGATTTAGGAGTAATGATAAGTAGGAACCTTAAGCCAAGTAAACAATGTGTTTTTGCTCGTAACAAGGCTAATAAAGTACTTGGGTTCATACAAAGGAGTGTGAGTTACAAGACTAGCGAGGTCATCCTAAAACTGTATCTTGCTCTTGTGAGACCACACCTGGATTACCCAGTTCAGTTCTGGTCACCGTATTACAGAATGGATATAGAATCCTTGGAAAGAATTCAGAGGAGAATGACAAGACTAATCCCGGGCATTAGGAACCTTGAGTATAGAGACAGGTTAAAGCATCTTAATTTGCACTCCCTCGAGAGACGTAGAGCGAGGGGCGACCTGATAGAGGTGTATAAGTGGAAGGCAGGACTAAACAAAGGGGACATTACAAAGGTACTCAAATTATCCAACCAGGAGCGAACTCGTAACAATGGTTTTAAATTAGACAAATTTAGATTTAGGCGTGAAATAGGTAAACACTGGTTTGGAAACAGAGTAGTGGATGAATGGAACAAGTTACCAAATATCATCATTAACTCGAATACGCTGAAATGCTTCAAACATAGGTTGGATGCTCATATGAGTAATAGGGGTTGGGTGTAAACGGGACTGCCCAGTATGGGCCAATAGGCCCGCTGCAGTTTCCTCCATTCTTATGTTCTTATGTTCTTGCGTTGTTGGGTGGAGTTGACAGAAGACGACCAGGCTGGTGACGCATACGTTAGTTTGGGGAGAATAAAGGCGTTGTAGATGGTCCTCAGCTCTGGCGTGGGTGTCCCAAGTGACCTAAGTCGTCTTAGCATGTAGAGACGGTACGAGGCTGCCTTGACTGTGTTATTTACATGGGCCTTCCAGTCAAGTTTCTTGTCTATAGTAACACCCAGGAGTTTGGCAGACTGCACCAGCTGGAGAGGATGGGCACCCACTGTAACTGCTGGGGCTTGCAATGGAGTGGTGGCGGTATTGATGTGCATGACTACGGTTATGGTGTGGTTGATGGTGACCTTGTTCTCCGTAGTCCATGCCTGTAGCCTGTCCAGGGTGCCTTGTAGCGATGAGTAGTCTGGTGTGGTGTTGTCCACTGAAACCCCACAGTGCAGTCATCCACGTACTTCCACCTGTGAGGAGTGTCTGATAGAGCGTCATTGATCAGGATGAGGAAGCACAGTGGTCCCATCTTGGTCCCCTGGGGAACACCGCAGGTGAGGTGTTGGAATGTGGAGACCGAGCCCTGATACCTCACTGCCTGGCGACGTCCACTCAAGAAATCAGTGACCCATGAGACCAGGTTGGTGGGCAGCCCTGGTGCAATAGCCTTGTTGATAACAGTGCAGTGATCAACACGGTCAAAGGTCTTCCTGAAGTCAATAAGGGCAACGGCCAGTGATGTCTTACGTTTCTGCAAGTTTTTTGTGCAGAAAATCCAGAAAGCTCACCAAGCAGTGTGATGTAGAGGAGTTCCTCATATTGTCAAATTGCTGTGGAACAATTGACTGATAGATTCTGGCAAATGCCCACTAAAAAACAAAGTCCTCACAAAGTAGACTGGGTATGGGGGTAATGGCAACTGTGTGTGTGTGTGTGTGTGTGTGTGTGTGTGTGTGTGTGTGTGTGTGTGCAAAACGCTGTCTAGAGAGGGCGAGGAAGAGTGACAGAGAGATCAGTTGTCACCTTTCATCGTGCTGTGAGTGGGATGACAAACAGGACTCAGAGACAGTCAGTCAGTCAAATCACTCCTGTCATCCTCCACCTCGCCGTCCATTCCATCTTGGTTGGAGGTCACTGGCTTAGAGTTTCATAAGGACAAGAACCAATCAGAACACGACTTCAATTCTAAAACCTAATTATGACATTATAGGACCGGGGGATCATTTTTTATCAACAACCTTTCAGAATTAGGTAACGACAACTTATGAATGTGACGTTTCAGATTATTGACATAAAGTTTTCAGGCATTTGAGAATAATAATAATTTAACTCACCCACAACATATTTAACCTCTAATTACCATAGTTAACTCATCCA
This sequence comes from Homarus gammarus, assembly GCA_958450375.1. Lineage (NCBI taxonomy): Eukaryota > Metazoa > Arthropoda > Malacostraca > Decapoda > Nephropidae > Homarus > Homarus gammarus. Next base: position 685,488 of record CAUDMG010003145.1, on the reverse strand, counting down.
GACTAATTACCATAGTTAACTCATCCAGACTAATTACCATAGTTAACTCATCCAGATATTCCTAACTCCTTTAGTGAACTCTATACAACACATCCACCTAATAATAACACCTTCATCAACGTTTAATTCTTAAGCAACTTGTTGTAATTAGTTTATTCATCAACCTAACTTAACTTTTCTCATTTTCTAAACAAATTTACGTATCTAAATAACATAACTTGTCGGAGGTGGTGGGGGGAGAGGGTACTGTGGTGGTGGGGGGTACTGTGGTGGTGAGGGGGTACTGTGGTGGTGGGGGGTACTGTGGTGGTGAGGGAGGGAGTACTGTAGTGGTGGGGGGTACTGTGGTGGTGGGGGGTACTGTGGTGGTGAGGGAGGGAGTACTGTGGTGGTGAGGGAGGGGGGAGGGGGGACTGTGGTGGGGAGGGGGTACTGTGAGGGGGAGGGAGGGGGGGAGGGGAGACTGTGGTGGTGGGGGAGTACTGTGGTGGTGAGGGAGGGAGTACTGTGGTGGTGAGGGAGGGGGGAGGGGGGACTGTGGTGGGGAGGGGGTACTGTGGTGGTGAGGGAGGGGGGATGGGGGACTGTGGTGGTGGGGGAGTACTGTGGTGGTGAGGGAGGGGGGAGGGGGGACTGTGGTGGTGAGGGGGTACTGTGGTGGTGAGGGGGGTACTGTGGTGGTGAGGGAGGGAGTACTGTGGTGGTGAGGGAGGGGGGAGGAGGGACTGTGGTGGTGAGGGGGAACTGTGGTGGTGAGGGAGGGGGGAGAGGGGACTGTGGTGGTGGGGGTACTGTGGTGGTGAGGGAGGGAGTACTGTGGTGGTGAGGGAGGGGGGACTGTGGTGGGGAGGGGGTACTGTGGTGGTGAGGGAGGGGGGAGGGGGGACTGTGGTGGTGGGGGGGGTACTGTGGTGGTGAGGGAGGGGGTACTGTGGTGGTGAGGGAGGGGGGACTGTGGTGGTGAGGGAGGGGGTACTGTGGTGGTGAGGGAGGGGGGGACTGTGGTGGTAGGGGAGGGATATGAGTCGAGGTGAATTGAAATGATCTGTTGTGAAGGCTAAGGTTAGACTCTCAACTGATCCATCGAGCTGGATGAGTGAGTGAGTGAGTGAGTGAGCGAGTGAGTTAGTGAGTGAGTCAATGAATGAATGAATGAATTAGTGAGTGAATTAGTGAATGAGTGAGTAAATGAGTGACTAACTGATTGACCTAACGTATCCTAACCTAACGTAACGTAACGTAACCTAACCTAACCTAACCTAACCTAACCTAACCTAACCTAATCATCAGGTAATAAATTTAAGGCTTATCTCCAGGTTAATCCCATCTTTACTAGGAAAATATTGACTTAATGTAATAAAAAAGTAAATAAACCTGAGGAACAGAAACAAACAGGTAACTTATCCCGTCTCAATTACAGAGGAACCCGTATTTTCTCTGGTATGATCTCTTATTAATTCCGGGTTCCATCTAACATGTCATTACCAAGTGTGTGTGTGTGTGATCTTTCCTGTGACATTAAGAATCTCAATATATAATCACCGTCAAATGGCTTCTTCCCCTTCCCTGGTCGTCATCCTCTTTGATTATTATTTCTTGACAGTAAAAACTTGTTCTAGGGCTGAATTATTCGTCTTATTATAATACTGAAATACGTGGACTAGAATATCTGATTATATGACTCCAGCGTGACACAGCAGAACCGAACAACAACCTGGCGTCCATGACTATTGAGACGAACCTTAAAAAAAAATATAAATAAAAAATAAAAATGTTTCCTGTCAAGCAATAATGGAGGGATAGCCCCCCACCCCCACCCCACCCCACCCCACCCTAACCCCACCCCACCCCACCCTCATTCCACCCCACCCCACCCCACTAGTTCCTTCAAATCTATTCTACTCTTCATAATTATTTAACTAAGGTATGTTCTACGCTGTCTCCCTTATCCCCTTGTGTACGGGGCTCCCCACTGAGCTGAATAAACTCGTCTGGCGTCCCTGTAGTGAAGAGGCTTTACATGTATGGCTTGTTGTTTACTTCTAGAACTTCACTAATACGTTTACCGTAATGTAAGGATGTGAACTTAAGGCGAGATTCAATAGTTTGTTCGTGATGCAAGCAGAAGTTAGTTACAGTAGAGGAAGTATTTAAAGGTACGGAAACCACGACCTTGTATAATTCTTTAACATTGCATCAACCAAGGTGCTGTTATGTGTGTTGTGAGGGAAAAGATGAATGATAGATGAATGTTGCTGTGCCATTCTGACCTTGATTCATTAACACCACTCAGGTAAACATTACGTAACACAACTCGCTTATTAGACTGTCCTATAAACTGTTGACTGTCTTTATAAACCGTTGATAAGTTTCGTATAGATACAGAGTAGCATAGTTACCTCAAAATTGATGCTGACACAGGTATTATAGGACAGGTAGCACAGGTATGAAGGAACAGGTAGCACAGGTATGAAGGGACAGGTAACACAGGTATGATGGGACAGGTAACACAGGTATGATGGGACAGGTAACACAGGTATGAAGGAACAGGTAGCACAGGTATGAAGGTACAGGTAACACAGGTATGAAGGAACAGCTGTAACATTTCCCATAGTAATACGGTGGACTTGGCTGCGTAAAGTTAGGTTAGGTTAGGTTAGGTTAGGTTAGGTTAGCTAAGTTCCTGGATCCACGGATTAGTAAATTACGCGGCCTTGGCTAAAGGTAAATTAAGTTAAATTAGGCTAAATTACATCAAAATTAGAATTAGTGAAGGTCCCGGATTCACGTATTAGCAACTTCCGGTGAGAATTTCAGTACAAAAATAAATAAAATCCCATTGACATTACCATCGAAAAATACATTGGATCTGATAGCTGATAGTTCATACATTTCTCTGGGTTAAAAAAAAATCCGTGAAAAACAACTTCTCGTGAATTCTAACTTGATATCTAGTATTTTATTGAGCATTTCCAATCCCAGGTAAAGTTTTTTTTTTACCAGTCACTGTCTTGTGTTATTTACATATACAGGTAAATTATGGTAATATGTTGAGAAGGTGTATTTATGATATATTATTAAGAGATCAGTGAATATGAGAAATAAATCAAGTATGGGTAGACTCCGCCAGTGTAGTAGTCAGTTTTTATCCTTGAGTGAGTGAGTGGAGTACGTAAATGCTACTGTTGGTGGGTTAGTGAGTGAGTGAGTGAGTCAGTCAGTCAGTTAGTTCGTAAACATAAGAACATAAGAATTGAGGAAACTGCAGCGGGCCTATTGGACCATACTGGGCAGTCCGTAAATTAGTTAGTTAATCTGTAAATCAGTCGATGAGCCCGCAAATCTGTCCGTCAGACCGTAAGTCAACTTTAGTCACCATTACTGCCAAGCGTAAAAGTGCGGTGGCCGAGTGGTCAGAGTGCAGAGAGTCGCTGGCGATCACCATAAATTTCTTAATGTATGTAATTCCTCTTATAACTGATAAATTAATTATTATATGGTACACTATAGTTGGACAGCTCCAGTGCTTGAAACATTGGCAGCGGTCATTGGTCTCACCACACTGGCAGGCTGCAGTGTAAACTCTAGTATCCTTCTGTCCAGCTGTACAGCACCAGTTCCTGTAGGCAGGACAGGAGACAAAGACATGAGGTGGGACATCAACTTTCCTCTTTCCTTCCTTGCTTGCCGCCGGACTGATGATTGGTGGTAACAGCGCTGTGTGTTGTACGACAAAGCATCGCTGGTTGGAGGAGCTCATTATGTTGTTTGAACACGTCCCAAGCCGGCCAGAGCGTGGAAGGAGAACCAATGCAACTGTGCATGAACAACAACTGTCTCTGCGGTAATTTGCTTTATTGTGTCAACATCTTGAGAAGACGACACTACCTTCCTGTTCTCAATCACTCTTCATATCAGGTTGGCAAGCAACTCAAGTCGAAGAGTCTCATTCAGGTTCACACTTCTATGCTTTTACCTGGTACACTCAGCCTTGTCAATACACCCCGAGAATATCGACTCGTGAATCCGAAGCATTCACGAGAGGCTGGTCCGGGGGATCACAGGGTCCGGTGTGTGAGGGGGTGGCAGGGTGGAGGAGGGTGTTCAGGGCTGGAGGGATGGGAGAGAGTTAAGGTTAAGTATTTATTTATTTTTTTCATGCAACTCTCACATAATATAATGAGGGGCTGGAGTCTCAGTATGCTGTTCTTTTATGGCGGATGTTATTTCTATTTACATAAGCATCAAATTATTAATATTATGTACATGTAATTTTCAATAAAACATGTTGTAAATAACATTAATGTGTGAATGACGATGATAAGTCAGCCGGCAGCAGTTCCTGTTTTAATTCATAGGACTTAAGTTAATAGACCATCTTATTATGGTTTTTATATACGTAATATTTTTGTATAAAATATTGTTGTCAACTTGTTCTCATATACAGGTTAATGCTTAGGGAGGGGTGAGAGGATGAGGGGGTGATGGGAGGGTGAGGGAAGAGTGAGAGGGTGAGGAAGGGGTGAGAGGGAAGGGTAAGAGGGAAAGGGTGGTGGGGTGACGACAGGGGAAATGGTACAGATCTGTTGATAAGGAAAGAGACTAATTTTGGTGATTCATACTCAAACCTCGAAGCTTCATTGACATTCACGGGGACACTTTACCCAGATTCTTCATCGTGGGTTTCAGAACATAAGAGACGGCGAGTGTAACACGACTTATTTCTGTATGGCTACACTTTTACATTGTATACCTGCAACTGTGTATAAATCGTTTGTATACCTACACTGTCAACGTAAATGGTTTTCTTGTGCTTACTGTGTGCACATTGTTTCCCTGTAGTATTGCCCATAGACACACTGAATTCAATGTAAAGTCGTATGGCCATTTTACGAAATACAACTCTATCTATCTATCTATCTATTTAAACACCTGTCTATATATCTGCTTACCATCAATCCATCCATCCAGTTGCCTCACTTACACTCAATCAATCAATCGTCACCACAATCTATGACAAATCAACATAAAAACAGGATTGACAATTGAGGAAAATATTAATTGACAGATGAAAAATATGGGATGACTTAGACCCACAACAGGTGATGGGGAGAAGAAGGTGACCTCAACACAGGCAGCAGTAGGCATCTCCTCCAGGACACGAGTGAGTTAGTGTTAAAGAGGAACTTATTATTATGACAGTGGCTTAAGATCACCTGTGGGGTTAAGTGGTCAGGTAGACTCAAGGTGGAAGTAGATTGGGATGTTACTATTGTCTCTACCTGTAATGTTAGACAGGTGTAATGTTAATAGAATAACATTAAATTGAAAGGTAAACACGACTTGATATAATTATAGAGAAAAAATATGTTTATTTTTTTGTTTCGTTAGATGGATGGATGAAGAGAGAGAGAGAGAGAGAGAGAGAGAGAGAGAGAGAGAGTATCATATAAATTTACATTCATTCAACATGTGTAATAGGTAAAGAAGGTATGCAATGTACGATGGGGGAAATTAGACCATTTTGAGAGTGATGTGAATTCTAATGAGAAAATTTTAGAGAATGACGAAATAACTAGAGTGAACATTTTCAGATTGAGAAGATGATTTTTTTTAGAATGATGTGAAGGCAAGCAATAAAATTTTGAGAATGAAGACAAAACATACATGAACATTTTTGAGAATGAGGTAAACACAGGTACCAAAATGTTGAGTAAAGAAGCCTGTACGTGAGACAAAACCGGCATCAAGCGGACTGATAATAATGTGAAAAAGATAAAAATCCAATCAACAAAGCGACAAGGGAGGAGTTAGAGGAGGGTGACTCTATCCTCTCCTCTCCTTATAACAATTCTCCCACGGTGAGGCCTTCCTTGTACGGACGCTCCTTGGCGCCCTAGTCCACATACCTCTGTCTGGCTCCCTCCACACACACACACACGCAGTATTACATGAAGTCCGACTAAACATACAATTATTTAAGTATCGTACGGTGCTGCCCCCTGGTGGTGACTCTAAGAAACAGCAGTAAACAAGACGGTGTGTGTGTGTGTGTGTGACAGCGTATCCTCCAAGACAATCTAGGTGAAGGAAAACTCCAATTAGATCCACACTAAGGAAATGTTAGTTATGTAAAAGAGAATAAAATTAGTGTTGTGAGTAGGAAAGGTCAGTGGTGTCCTCAGAAAGCACTGGGCGGGGACAGGAAGGACTCGTTTGTCGTTTCCAAGAAGGTGTAAAATGACCCTCGTAAAGTATTTAGTCTGAGCTAACACCGAGTTTAGTTTACTACTATACTAACCTGATCATCTTGATATGTTCACTACTATTATATATAACATATTTGGTGAGGTATTTAAATATGAGGAGGAGGATTTTAATGTAAGTATAGTGTTGTTTATCATTTATATTGGAATACGAGTTACACACACACACACACACACACACACACACACACACCGCTATAAGAACAGCCCAGTCCCAACTATTGTGAAAATTATCAATAACTTGTAATAAATCAGTGTATACACTCCCAGTAAACACTGCTCCTTACACTGTCACTATGTTGAAATGAACTGTAGTTTGAGCTTTTCCCCATCTAGTTATTATATGTCTTATTTGTGTCACTTATGTTACTTGTATATTATTTGTAATTCGTAACCCATTCCCCAAATATGTAACTGTATATTTTCAGCCTTCTGGCTGCCAAGCTCTTTCAATAAACCGTTAATTATTATTATTATTATTATTACACACACACACACAAAGGCTACATGTATTATACCAGTCTTCCTCATTTCTAGAGAATGTTATAAATGGAAGAGGATATATACACGGAAATATCTGTATCAAAGTAAACACAACTTATACTAGTGCTGTCCCGGATCCTGCTGAGTGGGTGTTAGTATGAAGCGATACGTTAAGAGGTGGAATTTGCCTCGGCCCACACGGATCAATTACCGTAAAGAAATATGAATCCAAACTTAAATCTATATTAAATCTTCTATACACGTCTGGTTAATCACGAGCACAACCACGTACGGTATAAAAGTCTCGTTTCTTTAATCCCAAAAAAACGAAGAAAAGTTGCCAAGGTGTTCCGTGTTGGCCAGAGAGTGTGTGGGCGGCAGACAGCTCCCGCCCCGCCCCCCCGCGACGCACTGGCACCACCTCACTAGGCCTACCACACTGGAATTCCTATGTTAATGTCATGTTGTGGTGTTTTTCATGTCGCTGGGAATGATGGAATCAGTCTCTCGCCTCCCTTGTTATGTATGGCGCCAGGCTGATGTTAGAAGGGTTACCACGCCGCGATATCTTGATGAAGACAGCCACACCCTCTAGCTGGTACTAATATGGCTACTATACCCACTAGCGAGTACTGATATGGCTGCCACACCCACTAGCTAGTCCTAATATGGCTACTATACCCACTAGCGAGTACTGATATGGCTGCCACACCCACTAGCTGGTACTATGGCTACTATACCCACTAGCGAGTACTGATATGGCTGCCACACCCACTAGCTAGTCCTGATATGGCTACTACACCCACTAGGTCAGGGGTTCTCAACCGGGGGGGAATTTCCCCCCCTCAGGTTTTCAGGGAGGGGAAAACTGATACTAATATGGAAAAAATAAAGGATTTTCAGTATTATATGCATATTATTTGGAATGCACTTTTTGAGGCAGACAATCTTGGAAAGGAGGGGGAATGACATTCTGACATATGGTGAAAGGGGTGTATGGGGGCAAACAATTGAGAACCACTGCACTAGGTAGTACTAATATGGCTATTAGACCCACTGGCTAGTCATAATATGGCTACCAGACCCACTAGCTAGTACTAATATGACTACCAGACCCAGTAGCTAGTACTAATATGGCTATTAGACCCACTAGCTAGTACTAATATGGCTGCCACACCCACTTGCGAGTACTGATATGCCTACCAGACCCAGTAGCTAGTGCTGATATGCCTACCAGACCCACTAGCTAGTACTGATATGCCTACCAGACCCACTAGCTAGTACTGACAGGAATACCAAACACACTAGCTAGTAATGACAAGGCTACCAGACTCACTAGCTAGTACTGATATGCCTACCAGACCCACTAGCTGGTACTGATATGCCTACCAGACCCACTAGCTAGTACTGATATGCCTACCAGATCCACTAGCTAGTGCTGATATGCCTACCAGATCCACTAGCTAGTGCTGATATGCCTACCAGACCCACTAGCGGGTACTGATATGCCTACCAGACCCACTAGCTAGTGCTGATATGCCTACCAGACCCACTAGCTAGTGCTGATATGCCTACCAGACCCACTAGCTAGTACTGATATGCCTACCAGACCCACTAGCTAGTACTGATATGCCTACCAGACCCACTAGCTAGTACTGATATGCCTACCAGACCCACTAGCTAGTACTGATATGCCTACCAGACCCACTAGCTAGTGCTAATATGCCTACCAGACCCATTAGCTAGGGCTGATATGCCTACCAGATCCACTAGCTAGTGCTGATATGCCTACCAGACCCACTAGCTAGTGCTGATATGCCTACCAGACCCACTAGCTAGTACTGATATGCCTACCAGACCCACTAGCTAGTACTGATATGCCTACCAGACCCACTAGCTAGTACTGATATGCCTACCAGATCCACTAGCTAGTGCTGATATGCCTACCAGATCCAATAGCTAGTGCTGATATGCCTACCAGACCCACTAGCGGGTACTGATATGCCTACCAGACCCACTAGCGGGTACTGATATGCCTACCAGACCCACTAGCTAGTGCTGATATGCCTACCAGACCCACTAGCTAGTGCTGATATGCCTACCAGACCCACTAGCTAGTACTGATATGCCTACCAGACCCACTAGCTAGTACTGATATGCCTACCAGACCCACTAGCTAGTACTGATATGCCTACCAGACCCACTAGCTAGTACTGATATGCCTACCAGACCCACTAGCTAGTGCTGATATGCCTACCAGACCCACTAGCTAGGGCTGATATGCCTACCAGATCCACTAGCTAGTGCTGATATGCCTACCAGACCCACTAGCTAGTGCTGATATGCCTACCAGACCCACTAGCTAGTACTGATATGCCTACCAGACCCACTAGCTAGTACTGATATGCCTACCAGACCCACTAGCTAGTGCTGACATGACTACCAGACCCACTAGCTACTGCTGATATGCCCACCAGACCCACTAGCTAGTGCTGATATGCCTACCAGACCCACTAGCTAGTACTGATATGCCTACCAGACCCACTAGCTAGTAATGATATGCCTACCAGACCCACTAGCTAGTGCTGATTTACCAACCAGACCCACTAGCTAGTGCTGATATGCCTACCAGACCCACTAGCTAGTGCTGATATGCCTACCAGACCCACTAGCTAGTGCTAATATGCCTACCAAACCCACTAGCTAGTACTGATATGCCTACCAGACCCACTAGCTAGTACTGATATGCCTACCAGACCCACTAGCCAGTACTGATATGCCTACCAGACCCACTAATTAGTACTGATATGCCTACCAGACCCACTAGCTAGTACTGATATGCCTACCAGACCCACTAGCTAGTACTGACATGACTACCAGACCCACTAGCTAGTGCTGATATGCCTACCAGACTCACTAATTAGTACTGATATGCCTACCAGACCCACTAGCTGGTACTGATATGCCTACCAGACCCACTAGCTAGTACTGACATGAATACCAGACCCACTAGCTACTGCTGATATGCCTACCAGACCCACTAGCTAGTCCTGATATGCCTACCAGACCCACTAGCTAGTGCTAATATGCCTACCAGACCCACTAGCTAGGGCTGATATGCCTACCAGACCCTCTAGCCAGTACTTATATGCCTACCTGACCCACTAGCTAGTGCTGATATGCCTACCAGACCCACTAGCTAGTACTGATATGCCTACCAGACCCACTAGCTAGTACTGATATGCCTACCAGACCCACTAGCTAGTGCTGACATGACTACCAGACCCACTAGCTAGTGCTGATATGCCTACCAGACCCACTAATTAGTACTGATATGCCTACCAGACCCACTAGCTAGTACTGATATGCCTACCAGACCCACTAGCTAGTACTGACATGACTACCAGACCCACTAGCTAGTGCTGATATGCCTACCAGACCCACTATCTAGTACTGATATGCCTACCAGACCCACTAGCTGGTACTGATATGCCTACCAGACCCACTAGCTAGTACTGACATGAATACCAGACCCACTAGCTACTGCTGATATGCCTACCAGACCCACTAGCTAGTCCTGATATGCCTACCAGACCCACTAGCTAGTGCTGATATGCCTACCAGACCCACTAGCTAGGGCTGATATGCCTACCAGACCCACTAGCTAGTACTGATATGCCTACCAGACCCACTAGCTAGTGCTGATATGCCTACCAGACCCACTAGCTAGTACTGATATGCCTACCAGACCCACTAGCTAGTACTGATATGCCTACCAGACCCACTAGCTAGTGCTGATATGACTACCAGACCCACTAGCTAGTGCTGATATGCCTACCAGACCCACTAGCTAGTACTGATATGCCTACCAGACCCACTAGCTAGTACTGATATGCCTACCAGACCCACTAGCTAGTGCTGATATGCCTACCAGACCCACTAGCTAGTGCTGATATGCCTACCAGACCCACTAGCTAGTGCTGATATGCCTACCAGACCCACTAGCTAGTACTGATATGCCTACCAGACCCACTAGCTAGTACTGATATGCCTACCAGACCCACTAGCTAGTATTGATATGCCTACCAGACCCACTAATTAGTACTGATATGCCTACCAGACCCACTAGCTAGTACTGATATGCCTACCAGACCCACTAGCTAGTACTGACATGACTACCAAACCCACTAGCTAGTGCTGATATGCCTACCAGACCCACTAGCTAGGGCTGATATGCCTACCAGACCCACTAGCTAGTGCTGATATGCCTACCAGACCCACTAGCTAGTGCTGATATGCCTACCAGACCCACTAGCTAGTGCTGATATGCCTACCAGACCCAATAGCTACTACTGATATGCCTACCAGACCCACTAGCTAGTACTGATATGCCTACCAGACCCACTAGCGAGTGCTGATATGTCTACCAGACCCACTAGCTAGTACTGCTATGCCTACCAGACCCACTAGCTAGTACTGATAGGAATACCAAACACACTAGCTAGTAATGACATGGCTACCAGATCCACTAGCTAGTACTGACATGGCTACCAGATCCTTTAACTAGTTGTAACAGGGCTACCAGACCCACTAGCTACTACTGACGGGGCTGTCTGACTCATTAGCTAGCAGGCATGGGGCGATTAAGTTTCAAAATTAACTAGTTAAGTTAATTTTATTTTTTTCCAGTTAAGTTAACCTGATTGTTTTAACATAAACTAATTAAGTTAAGATTTTTTTTAAGTTAAGTTAAGTTAACCAGTCTGTGTCAAATTTGCTTATGGGAATTTTCATGTGGATTAAATAACTTAATATCCTGTAAATGTTTTCCAGAAGAGTCAATGAATACTGTAGTTTGAATACCTGAATAGTGAGGCAGTCTGGCACACTACTTCCTTGGTATGAATAAGTCTTGAGATAAAATAATTATAAATTGACTTTTTTATTGTTTACTCAAAAGTTTTTCACAAATAAATAATTTTAGTATTTCAATATACAAAACCAAGTTAGACTTTCTTACTTGAAATCTGATATCATGATAAGATAAGAATTCTGTATATTAAATAAATAATAATCACTGAAGGTTTAAACTCAACTTTTTCATCACATACATATTACATTTTATCATGCTAAATATATTGGGTACTCACTGGGCACAAGGGCTGGTGTGTTGTATATTATTTGATATTTTTTCTAAGGAGTTAATTGATAATTAATCGAAGTTAATTAATTTGCCCAAATTTCGATTAAGTTAAACTGTTATTTCGAAAGTTAACTAGTTAAGCTAAGTTAATTTAAATTAATCGTCAAATTGTAGAAGTTAACGATTAAGTTAATTAATTGCCCCATACCTGCTAGCTAGTACTGACGGGGCTACCTGACCCTACTAGCTGGTATTGACATGCCTACCAGACCCACTAGGTAGTACTGTACTGATGGGCCTACCAGACCCACTAGCTGGTACCAACAGGAATATCAGAACCACTAACTAGTACTGACAGAGCTACCAGACTCCCTAGCTAGTACTGACGGGGGGGGGGGGGGGGCTACCAGACTCGCTAGCTTGTTCTAACAGGGCTACCGGACCTACGAGCTAGTAATGACATCGCTCCCAGACCTACTAGCTAGTTCTAACAGGGTTACCATACCCACTAGCTAGAACTCACAGGGCTACCAGACTAGACCGACCATAGACCTTTAACACCTGAATATACCAGGGGCTAGAGGGACACTCCTTGTATCAGTACGACTACCAGGATAGGCCGACCATCCACTGCTACCACTACTCCCTCTCTGATGGCCAGGACTACCAAACTAACCCGACCAGGATCAACCTTCGTGTCGTCGGGGGGGAGGGGGGGGTTAGAACGTATAGAACTTGGGGGGGGGGGGGTAGAACGTATAGAGCTTGGGGGGGTAGAACGTATAGAGCTTGGGGGGGTAGAACGTATAGAGCTTGGGGGGGGGGGGGGTAGAACCTATAGAGCTTATAGGTGAACGGAAGAAAAATGTTAAGTGTTTAGTTGTAATAATGTAAGCCGACCAAACTCTTTCTCTTGACATAACTGTAAGGAGAATACTGTAGATCACCTGAAGACTAGATACCATAACCTAACCTAACCTAACCTAACCTAACCTCTTATCTGGGAGAGACAGTTTGAGGTTTCCACGACAATTTCACAGTTTATGTTCGAGAATGTGTGAATAAAGATGTTGTAATGTTTTTAATGTGATGGATG